>JAUIMM010000528.1:5342500-5412500 GCA_031769625.1 Taudactylus pleione | reverse complement strand
CCCCAGAAGTTGGCCTCTGTGCGCTGCTCCCAGAGCCATTAAATCCCGGTGCCATCTAGTAACCCGGCGGAGAAATCATAGTGGCGCGGTGAGCCCCTGTCATCCATACTTACCTGCTCCAAGATTAACTGTTCTCTCCTGACCATTTGATGCATCAATGGGCTGCCTGAGGCGCACTCCGGGACCCGGGGACTTCTCTTTTCCCTAATTCATCTGCACTTGCGCCTCCAGACCCCTCTTCCAACTAAACACTTACCCCTCTAGCCGAAGTATTCATCAGAGCGGGACCGCTGCTTGCCACTGACTGTGATGGGTGTCCCCACTGCTGGCTCCTGTCCGGAATACTATTCAGGACTGCTCATCTACCAGGGGCCCCATACCAACATCGCACTAAGGGCCTCATTTATCAACGAGTTTATCACTCAAAACTAGTGATAAATATCACTTTTTATGATAAATGGTGCTCAGCCAATCAGCTCCCAACTGTCAACTGTTAGAAAAATGACAGTTGGGAGCTGATTGGCTGGAGCACCATTTATCATAAAAAGTGATATTTATCACTAGTTTTGAGTTCTAAACTCGTTGATAAATGAGGCTGTAAGGATCTGTCTGCTGGTGGATGCCTAACGAAAAAGGGCTAGCGCACCTGATGTCCCCTGGAACCTGCATCACTGAACTCATCTGCACTTAAAGAATCCTGCTGGTGGCTGCCCGGTGATACTCCTGCTGCCCCCTGAGCTTCTCACCTGGTGCTCTCTTCTGTCTGAGGGATCAAGGAAACTGCAGCTGGAGTTGGATGTTTGCTGGCAGAACACCATCTGCGGAGCCTCAGCTGGGTCGGACATTGCTCCAGCGTTCCTGTTTAACGTGGCTATCATCAGGATCGGACATCTCCTATTGTCTTCCCATCAACGTGCCACAGTGGACTGACTGCCACAGTGGACTCGCTTCCCAGATCCTGCTTTCCACATCGCCTGAAAGTGGGACTAAGCAAGTACTGACTCTCCCCGTACCTGAAGAGCCCTGGTATTGCTGCCTGATGACACCCCCTCTGGTATTAACATGATCTGTTAACCTCTCTCTACATTAATATCCCCTAATACTCCTTTTTTTCTCTTCTCCTTACTTGGTTCCTTGCCCTCCTTGTGTGTTACCCATTACCTTCTTACACCCTTTATCCACCCTTAGTTTTTTGCCCATTATTTCTCGGCTCTCTACACCCCCTTAACCCTCCAATAATCCCAGAATTTCCCCTGTAGATTGGTAAATTCATCACCCGGTTTTGTGAGATATCCTATTTAGGGAATACCTTGGTGTCCTCTGGAGTGATGCTAAATTGATCTAAAAATTATTGAGAAATATATTGCTAATATTATCTGGAGTGCTTTTTGTGGAATAACCCAGTGATTGAATCTCTATAATTGTGTATAACAAAGGCTCCACTTGATAAAAAAATTCAAAAAATATCTATATTGTATTAAGGTTAATTGTATATCTGTTATACCCTCGCTATTCATTTTGTCTATTGGTAACAAGCAAATGTTTAAACTCTGTGTTGAATCTGTGTTTTTCCCTATACAACACTCCCACCTAGTGGGGATTCAGGATTATTTAATATAAGCAACTTTTTATATCTATTGTTAGTGCATTTTTCAGAACACTCAGACTGTAATATTTTAGATCAGTTTGAGGGGTAACATTACCACAATTTTTTCCTTCATTTGAAAATTGATAGGGGAAATAGATTTTCACTTGCAGCTATTTCAAGTATTGATAAAAAAAATGTATATATTCTGCGCTATGGATGTTATTTTAAAAGCAGTAGAGAGCGCTTGTAAATAAACATGTATAAGTGTAACACAATACCTGTAAAAAGAAAAAGGTTAGTAAAGATGTTTAAAACCCTTTTTATTATTTAGGGAAGTCCATGATTGACACCAGGGTTCCAAATAAGTACCTTGCGGTGCGGTATGATAATGGAGTCAGACGTGAATACTGTCTCTCCCTATTTCTGCCTACCTTTGGCGGCTTCCGCTCCATCCGGCTGGTTCCCTGCACGAGGTGGTCGTCTTCTTCGTCCGTGTAAACGGCACGATGCTGCAAAGGTGCAGTATTATGACGTCACTGCGTCTCCGCTGTGTCTCAGATGTGCGCTAAAACCAACGTGTTTCAGGCTCCTGGCCCTTTTTCAAGGATAGCGCTCATTTCGTTTGTGCTCCATTTTATTGAAAGATTTAATTGATTCAATTAAAAACCTAATTCTATAATTAGGTATAATTTCCTTTTAAAAAATAAAATAAAAATGAAAAATAAAAAGGTATTGCGTTTTGTGTTTTTTCTATTATAAGAATGGTGTTATGTTTTAAAATATGAAGTAAAAATTCGAGAAATTTAAACAATATATGGAATTAATTAGTTAATGGGTATTTAAAGGAAAGCATTTATCTCTATATCCATGTTTAAACCTGTAGGTTGCAAAGGTTTGCATCCAGAAAATCCATTTCATTTCCATTTTTCTCAATTCTTTTGGAATGGTTCCTCCTCTCCAGTTAGGGCAGATTTTCTGTATGCCCATAAATGACAAACCAGAGGGATTTCGGTCATGACAGTCCAGAAAGTGTTTGGACACGCTATGTGTCTAACACTTTTTTGATGTTAAAAATATGCTCAGAAATTCTTGTTTTTAATTTTCTTTTTGTCTGTCCAATATATTGGAATCCACGGGGGCATTCAAGTAAATAAATTACTGCTTCTGTATCACAAGTGATAGTATCCATAATTTTGTAACTCTTATTTGATATATTTGATTTAAATTCAGTTAATTCAGTCAAGTATATCATTGACTTAGTCTGCAATAGTATTACCTAGTGGTAACTCAATATAATTCTTACCCTTGTTGCTGGTATATAATAATAATGTAATTCTATGCTTTTTTCATAGGGGTATCATAACAATTTTAGAGTTGTAATCCATATATTTTGTAAGCGATACACTTATCTCTGGTGAAGTATTGGTGACCTCCTAGTTTACTTAGTACTTTTTTCTGTGTCGGCCTCCTGGCCAACAGGGCATGGATAAACATTTTCTCAAAGCCTCCTCGTCCTCATCCTCTGACACACCGTTACTATGGAAAAGTCAAACAAGAATTCAAGCAAGAATACTCCCTCCTCATCGCCTCTAGAGCCACAGGACGTTCTAGACCCCCCTGGCTCCTCGGACTCCAGTAGTATTCCAGTCTCCTCTTTACCCACGCTCGAAATGGCTGAGAACATTTCCAAAGTGCTAATGCCCCAGTTTGATAAAAGGTTAGAGAGCACCAAAATGAAGATAGAGGCAGCTCTGACTAGAATTGATGCACATGCTGCTCGCTTAACCACACTGGAGATGCTCCACTCCACTCCCACAACCGTAGATTTGCCCTGCTATATCCGGCAAAACTAAGAGTATTTGAGGATGGCCGTCCACTATCTTTTGATGATCCTGCACAGGCGAAATGCCATCTTCTCCCTGCTCATTCACCCCCTCGGCCACCTCCGCCACCTTGAATAAATCGCTCCTATACACATCTTTCAGCAGCAGACGATTCCCTGTCACGCATAGACTATATTCTATTGTCTGATATCTTGATGTCCTGTCTCCACAATGCTCGAATGCATGATATCACAATTTCTGACCATGCTACCCATACTGTGACACTTACATATCCCTCAGATCCTTACCGTGATAATATATGGCGATTTCCCACACATCTGGCCTCCCCAGCTGATTTCCGCTCTTTTCTTAAGTCAAAATAGTCCGATTTTGACGACGACGACAATCTTGACATTGGGACAATCCTGGCCTTACGTGGGAAACCTCAAAGGCAGTATTATGAGGCCATTGTCACGAATGGTGTCTGTGAGTTACCTGTCTCAGGTGATGAGTGGGATTCAACGGAGACTGGCATGACTGGATCCACAGATGACGTAGATTGCAACATTTATGTAGCAGTGAAAACTGCATTTGATGATGAATGACAGGAACTTGGAGGAACCAGACTGGGACCGGCAGGAAGACTTGTTGAGTTGAACTGGTGAACTTGACTCTGGGCTGGAATAACGTGGATTGAACTGATGAACTTGGAACTTGACTCTGGACTGGAATAACGTGACAATGGCTGAAGGGAAATCAGGTAATGCTGAGACAAAGGCTAAACAGGGTAATCCGGAAATGCTGTGACAAAGGCTGGAACTCAGGTGCAGGCTGGATTGGGTAATTGGGAATAACAGGCTCAGGAAGGAATGGGTAGGTTTGGGATTTTGGGTTCAGGGAGGGAGTGGGCAGGTAGAAGGAGCAGGAGTTGATCCACAGCAGGAAGCACAATGCAGGGTAACACGATGCAGGTTTGCAGGGTGCCAGGGACCAACCAGGAGTAGGGCTAGCACAGAGAGCACAGGACTAAGGTCAGGAGCACAGGAACTCAATTATAGCTGAAGGCGAAAACACAGGAGTTGCACTGGCCTGGGAACTAGCAGGATTACTGGATTGTCAGGTATAGCTGTAGCAGGTTTTCTGGATTGCCAGGTATTGCTGTAGCAGGTTTTCTGGATTGCCAGGTATTGCTGTAGCAGGGTTTCTGGATGCACCAGGGGTTGCTATCAGCAGGAGCCAGGGATACACTTATACACAGCAGTAGCACGAACCATACACCATGGGAAGTAACGAGATGTTCAGGCCCAGAATGCCATCAGGGGAGGATATATATACCCTGGGTCTGGCTGCAATTGGTGGATATGTACAGGTGGTCTGGCACTAGCATTCTGAGTGGTGGAAGGCACAACATGCAGAGGGAGTACTCATCTCTGCAGCACTGAGAATCAGAACCACACCTGCAATTCCAATCAAGACTAGCAATGCTCACAGAGGAGAGCCCAGGTAAAATAATCACTGTGAGAGGAATGCAGGGAGAAGTGCTGCAGCCAGCATGATCTGAACAGGTCCTCCAGGCAAATTACACATACAGATCCATGGAGACAGCTGGCAGTGGTAAGTCAACAGGCAAAAGGTGAAAACTAGACAGGTTCGTGACAGACATATCATTAGTTACATGGCCAAGCGTAAATGCGAGACGTCTGCAACCTGTGCCTCACTACGCACTGCGGTTACCCAAACTTTCTCTGCCTATACGAGAGACCCATCACCTAATAAACTGTGTCAATATAAACAAGCCGGATAATTATTAGAAGACTTCCTTCTCTCACAGGAAAAACATAGTCTAGAGGTCTCTAAACATAAATATTACCGCTGGGGTAACAAGGCTGGCCGCCTTTTAGCAACTCAAGCCAAATCTTGGAAACCTAGAAATCATATTGCAGCAGTACTTCATCCCACTATTAGGTCTCCAATTACTAATTCAATGGATATTTTGTCACTATTTACTAATTATTATTCTACTCTATATTCCCCTCAGTCAATGTGGAACGACAAAAGCTATTGCAGGACGAAGCCTGCCTCCCTACACTCACTCAAGATCAATGCAACATTCTAGACTCAGACATTACTGATCAGGAGCTTCGTGACACTATAAGAGTCCTGCCTGCTCATAAAGCGCCCGGTCCGGACAGTTACTCCGGTGACTATTATAAAATGCTTCAAGAAGATCTCTCTCCACTTCTCTTGGACTTATTTTGGCACATACATCGCCATTCCCCTTCCCTTTCCTATTTTAACTCCTCTCACACGATCCTTCTGCCCAAACCAGAGAAAGATCCTAATTTTCTTGGATCATATTGCCCTATAACGCTGCTAAATGTGGACTTTAAAATTCTCGCCAAAATCATGGCTACTCGTCTGCAACAAATTTTACCCTCCCACCTGACCATCAACTAGGGTTTGTGTCCGGTAGGCACTCGATCAAAGGCATTCGCACCGCCTTGGCCACCATAATCGCCTCTAGTGGAAACTCAAGTTCAGAATGTGCTTGATAAGCATAAGGCGTTTGATACGATTCTCTGGCCTCATTTATTTGAAATCTTGACCCGTAGGGGATTCGCTCCACATTTTATTAAATTATTGTGTTTCTTCTATCAGTCCCCTTCCATGTCATTGCTGATTAACGGGTTGCGTGGTACACCCATAGATTTGGGGCGAGGCACACGCCAGGGATGCCCTCTTTCCACCCTCCTTTTCAACCTTGCTATAGATCCCTTCCTTCGTATTTTACAGCAATGGTCTGATTTCCAAGGAATCCAGGTTGGCACACATAGTGTTAAACTTACAGTATATGCGGATGACATCCTTTTATAAGTCACAGACCCCCAACCCACATTACCCCTAATTATGCGCAAGTTTGAGCAGTTTGGCGATGTCTCTGGTCTGAAAATTAATGAGAAATCACGTGCAATGCTTCTTCATGCTGGAAACATTTGACCCTCTCGTATTTAGGCAGGGTCCCCCTATGGGGGAATAAATTTTCCTAACATTCTGGTATACAATCTTTCCTCCTTAATGAGATATTTGGCTGACTGGCTAAATAATCAGGAGGTTTATGCCAACACATCCCTTGAATCACAATTCCTTAAAAATATTTTCTACATATTCATGACCAGGAAGTTCCATCAGAAGTTAGTGACAATCCCTTATTTATGACTACTAGATGCCTCTGACACATAATACGCCATAAGCTCTGCCTGAATGCTTTTAAATCAATCCACCTGCCTTTGTTGCACAATTTAGAATTTCAAGAGGGAGAAGCAGCTTATCCTTTTACGATATGGAGGGTGTTCACAATATAAGCCATCTGCTAAACATAGAATTGAGGCGGCCCTTGACGTTCCGCGAGGAAACAGAAAAATTTGAGACACTGCGGGCCTATCCCTTAGCTTACTTCCAGGCACAGCATTATATAACCTCCATAATATGGACATTTTCAACAGCTGACTGACAAAACCCGCTAGACCAATGTTTCTCTAAAATCAACACCTACCCATAAGGCCATATCTATCTACTACAAACTTCTCAGTGAAGATCTAGATCATAATTTGGTTAGTGAAGGAATGTGTCAATGGCTGACGCAATTTCCATCCCTCACTATTACTGACTTAACACGTGGATTGATAAGATCACGATCATTGCTGACCGCCAGTGCATACAGTATAACGAGCTCTTCCTAAATGTGTATCATAGGACCTATTTGTCCCCTCACAGGCGATAGAGAATGGGTCTGTCTGATACTCACACCAGCCCTAGATGTGCGGGGTAGGAGGCGGATCTCTATCACTGCCTTTGAGAATGTCCAGTGGATCAGGGCTTTTTGAGTAGAGTTGGACGAGACAAAGAAACTCATCTAGTCAACTACATGCCATTTACCCCTGAATGAGCCGTTCCGGGTATATTTCCGGGAGGGCAGAGACTTACTCAGGGTAGCAGGAAATTATTACTTGCAATAAGTGCAGTGGCAAACAAGGCCATACTACAAGAATGGATACACCTAGCTCCAATCAACTTTCCACTATATAAAGGAAAAGTTGAATTTTAGCTTTCAAATGGACTGGGTGGAAACTATGTTCGATAAAGAAAGCTGCCTCTTTTTTCGACACATGGGAGAGTCTCATAGCTACCTTGCCAGTCTCATCACAATCCCAAATCCACCATAGTATGGAGCCTGACTCAATGGTATGAGACCCAGGTTCTCTTGGGAGACCCTCCCATAGTGTTGCCTAGCGGATGAGTGCCAGACATTATTCCCTCCCCCTTTTAATTTCTATTTTTTTGTTTTATTTATTTATATTTTGTATTTTTATTATGTTTCTATTTATAATAAATATCACAGCTGTTTCCTGGATTTCTTATTCTGAAACCATATTTTATTATGGTGCACGGGTTTATAATCCAGATCAGATTTTGAAATTTAAGTGTCTATAATAACAATGATACATTTGGATATATGCTGTGATGTAAATGTATGATGTATTAATTATTCTTATGCAAGACAATTGTTACGATACCGATTTATTATGTATATATAACAGATTTGTGTATGGTGATTTTTGCTTCCACAATTAAAATATAAAAAAATAATAAATATTTTTTTATAAAACCCACTGCACAAAGTTTTTTTGGACCATCTAAAGATACCTTTAGAAGAGTCAACAAAACATCAACGCTGTGAGTATCGGTATAAAAGTCTCTTCTGTTGTCATAAAGATACCTTTACAAGTTTTACACCGTGGGATCTTATTGTAAGTGAGGTATGATACCTCCACCTCTAAGCTGTACACTATTGGGAAATATAAAAGTACATACTTTATATTAAAGGAAGGTCAACTAAAAGAAACCTTTATAGGAGTCCTTCCCCTCGCTGAATAGGGAGTGGGGGTACGCTCTCTCTACATGTATATTATTATATAATCATTTCCCATATGGGTTCCTTCTCATACATGTTTATTTTCTTTTATGCAATATGGTAATCTCACTACCTTTGAAAACCAGTCACTGATCATCAAGTAAAGGAACCAATAATTCTCTATTCAAGTTAAGTATATATCATTTCCTGTCATTTTTAAAGAAAAACAGAGATGCCATCAGTACTGAGCGCTATCATACACCTCATAATCTTTATAACATATATATTCATCTCCTGGGTCTTTGCGATTGATCCACTTTGAGGTGAAGTAAGCGGCACTGTACTTTAAGTGGAGCGCCACAAATCCTTTATTCCATTTTCCAGTTTGCAGTAAAATGAAATAAATAAAAACACCTTATACAGGTTATTTTAAAAAAAACTATTTATGATAATGTATAGAAGCTCAGCAATAAAAACAAAACAAAAAACAGTACTAAACAAAAACATGACAGATACAAATTATTTAAGAGTAAAGGGAACAAGATCTGTATCCTTGCAAATTTCCTACAGCCGTATCATCCGCAGCATATTAACGGATGGGAAATTTTCAGCTCGTCGGGATCTCGGAGATGGGGCTAGAGTCAAGACCTTGCTCTGGTATTTCCCCACTAAGTGTGTTAAAGACAGGGAGGAGGAAAAAAGAGAAAAGAAAAAAAATAAGTATTAGGTATATAATACATTCCCTGCAAATAATCAAATTGCTTCAGATACAAAACACTCAAGGATTTAACTCTTTAAGGGCAGGGCCAGCTCCAGGCACACTCCATGCGTTCAGCCGCACAGGGATGCCAGGGTCCGGCTGCAAAAGATCCCCGCCCTACAACCACCTGCTTCTGTTATGATTGTATGCTCTGGGGGAGGGCACAGTGAGGGGGGCACATGATGGCACTGGGTGCAGAGACACCTAGCACCGGCCCTGTTTAAGGGATGGCGTCACCCTTCTAAAATGTACATCCATTGATTTGTAAAACGCATGCCTAAAACTGCCTTGAAATTTTTTTCCAAATACACTCCATTATCATCACAAGAATTCTCAGAAAAATGAAAATTATTCATTAAATGGCAGAGGAATATGTAGAATAAGTATAGAACTGGAACCTGGGGTCAGTTTTTCAGGGTATGAAAAACTGGGTTGATGTCCCCAATATAACACATTTATAACACATAATTTAAACCAGCCTGTCACAGTTAATATATGAAGAATAAGTGGGTTGGGGAGGGAGAGTTGTGTACACCATTAAAAACAGTGAGCGATTTTGGCATGGCAGCATCAGTAGTAGGTCTGAGGCAGGTAAGTAAGGTAGAAAAGGAGAGGGATACATGGGAAAGTGTGTAAAATTCCATATACTCAACTTTATGTTTGGTTGCAATGATTATACTTCAATAAAGAGAATTTTTGTCTTACCTGTAAAATCCTTATTTTTCTGAGTCCATGGGGGATAATGGGACTGTGGGTGTAGGGTGAGATGCAGGAGCCTGGGCACCAAAGAGTTAACTTCTCTAGCAGCAGCACAGGCTCCTCCTCCCCTACATGAAACCAGTTATTCTCAACAAGCTCAGGAACGGAGGAGAGGAGAAAGTTGACACACATACACACCTCCTGTCTAGGGACCAGGTGCCAGAACCATGAAACCCCCAGTCAGCAAGGGGGGAGAGGGAGGATGTCCAGTATCCCGCCCATGAACTCAGAAAGAAGGATTTTACAGGTAAGACAAAAATCTCCTTTTTTTCATTCAACCATTGGGGGACACTGGGAGGTCCCAAAGCTGTCCCTTTAAGGGAGGGAACACTTCTGTGCTACGCCAAGAACCAGATGCCCAAGAGCCGCACTGGCAGAGGCGAAGATGTCAAAGCTGTAAAAGGTTATAAAAATTTTGGCAGAGGACCATGTGGCCGTCTTACAAAGCTGCTCGGCAGAGGCACCATGGTGAGCTGCCTAAGAGGCCCCCACAGATCTAGTGAAAAGAGCCTTCACTGAAGGCAAAACCGGCTTCTTTGCCAAAAGATAGGCATGATGAATTCTAACGCACAACCAACGAGCCGACTTCAGAATATCCTTGGTCCGATAAACATAAAAGTGCAAAGAATCCGGACAACGTCGAGTCAGCAGGTTGAAAGGGAAGGGACCATGATCTCCTGGTTGATATGCAAGCATGATACACACATCAGGAGATAGCCCAGACATGTGCGGAGAACCGCCCTGTCAGGATGGACCACCAGGAAAGGTGCACATTGAGACAAACTCTGCGGACTGAAGTAATAGCCAGAATTCATATTTTTCACATTAATCTGCAAAGGAGCCGTGTCAAGAGAGCAATCGGAGAAAAAAAAGATATATGAGCAGAAATGTCAACTGTAGTGTGAGCGTGTACTTGATAGGGAGATGTATTGAGGAAGCTTGATATTGTGCCGGGAAGCAATCAAGACAATGTGTGGATGACCCAGCGACTGATCAGCATCTGGAAAACGGCTGGATGCAGAGACCACTCACCGAAGTGAACAGAGGTAGTCTGCTTCCCAATTTTGGACTCTCAGAATGTAGACCGGCGAAAGAGCTGAAGAAAGCGCCCAACAAAGGGTAAAACTGATTTATTTTATGGCTCGGCGACTCGATACCACCTTGATGGTTTATGTAGGTGGTGACCGATGTTGCATTGTTGGACTGCACCGTTACTGCTCTGTATTGGAAGACGGGTCTCGCTTTACAAAGTGCGCGGTATATCGTTCGATACTCCAGGATATTGACTGGTAGGCTGTCTTCCTGCCCTGAAAAGTATGACTGCCGGTGACAACTACCCACCCGGGAAGGCTGGTGTCTGGTTAGAAGAACCCAATCCTGAATCAGGAATGGACGACCCCTGCCGAGATGCGATAAGTGGAGCCACCACAGGAGAGAATCATGAACCTCTATGGACGGAACTAGTGTCTGGGATTTGAGATGCTGGTGGGATTGGTCCCACCGCTGCAGAAGTTCCCGTTGTATTGGCCAGGAACAAAATTGTGAATACACCACCATGTCAGAGTTGGAAAGCAGTTTGCCCAGGACCTGCATACAGAAATGTATTGAGACTCAGATGGACCATTTTCTGTCAGAGTCAGACTGGACTTCCGCCAATTGTTCAGCCAGCCATGTGACTAATAAATCTAGGGTGAGTTGGAGGTGTTCCTGAAGAATGTCTGGAGATTTGGCCAACAGGAGAAAAGTCATCTAGGTATGGCAGGATGCGAAAGTGGTAGCTCAAGATGGTGAACCGCAGAAAACTCTGATGAACATCCCGGATGGGTATATGCAAGAATATGTCCTGAATGTCCAAGGAGGCCATGTAATTGCCTGGCTCCATGGCTGCATGATAGAGCAAAGTGACTCCATTCTGAACCTGGGAACTTTGAGAAACAGGTTGAGTGTTTTCAGGTTGAGGGTGGACCTGAAGTAACCATCTGGTTTCGGAAAATAATTGAACTTGAGGGCATTCCTGAAAGGTCAAAGAATAACCCTGTGACACAATGCCCCTCGCCCAAGTGTTTTTTCCAGCCAGGCATCTGTGAAATGTAAGAAATGGTCGCCCACACTGGGAATTCCCAGGTGGGGACCCACCCAGTCATGCCACAGCCTTCTCGGCTGGTTTAGGGGCTTGTCGGCGACCTGACCAGGTCTGATGGCCTCTGGATTTGGGGCTTTTTTTTGGAGGATCCTTGAACTCTAGAAGAAGGCTGACCTCTTGCCTTTCCCTTTGGACGAAAGGAGTTTCCTTTGGACCTGCAGAAGGAAGACAAGCACTCTTGGACGCCGCTACTGTAGCTATAATTTTATCCAGTTCAGGGCCAAAGAGACCTTCCCCAGAGAAGGGGAGAGCCTCTATAGCCTTTTTGGACTCGCTGTCCGCTCTCTAAAAACGAAGTCATAGTGCACATCTAGCTGCCACGGAGGAAGCTGACAACTTTGAGGATAGGATCCATGAATATATCGCGTCACAGCCCACCGACGAGAACCCAGAATCAGACCCCCGCACTTACCTTTGCGGGTCCTGTCCCGCCACGCTCTCCTGCTCCTGCGCTGTGATGCTGTCTTCTCTCCTCCACGCTGACTGCTCCGGCTCCAGTACTCACAGGCTGGAAACCCCATCTTGGATTTGCCCACGTGACTCCACTGCCACCAATGAGGATGCTTCTTCTCTTTCAGCCTACCAGCACCCTGTATTCCCTATAAAACGATCCCTACTGCTGACACAAGTTGCCAGTGCAACAAGTCCCTTAGTCTAAACTAAGCGAGCCTCCGCCCTGCGGTCCGTAGGTACTACCACCATTATCATACGGCTCCCTAGCCGCACCAAGCAGCCCGTGCTGCCACCATCATCATACGGCTCCTTAGCCGCACCAAGCAGCCCGTGCTGCCACCATCATCATACGGCTCCTTAGCCGCACCTAGCAGCCCGTGCTGCCACCATTATCACCTTACGGCTACCCAGCCGCATCAAGTAGCCTCCGTGCTACCACCAATCACTTTCCGGCTATCCAGCCGCATCAAGTAGCTTCTGTGCTACCACTATCCACCCTACGGCTGCCCAGCCGCAACAAGTAGCTTCTGTGCTACCACCGTCCTCCTTACAACTTCCAGCCGCATGTAGTAGCTCCTGCGCTACCACCATTCTCTATACGGCTTTCCAGCCACATCAAGTAGTCTCCGTGTTATACCAACGCTCTACCAGTCTTCTGCACCCTCTCATGCAGAGAAACTTCATCAAACAAAGTCTCCTCCAGAGAGCATCTGAGTTGAGTAATACAGCCCAGGAACAAAATCCCACGACTGACATCGCGGCTGCGTCCAAACAAGCCACAGCCTCCTTGACGTTAGCCACTAAGGAGAGGAGCTCCAAATGACAAGAACTAGATTGGAGACCTTCCTCCAGGGAATCTGCTCAGCGACAGAGCTGAGTGTAAAGCTGCCACATAATTAGTAAAAATGGATTTAAGGAAATTTTTAATTTCCTGTCTGTGGGGTCTTTGAGGCCACATTGGGGATGGGAAGTGTGGTTCACTTCACCAACCGAGTAATGTGGGCATCCACCGGGGGAGGGGATTCCCTTTCTTCTGCTCCTCAGTTGGGAATGGTTAAAAGGAAGAGATTAGTTTTGAGGCTAAGAATTTTGAGTTAGGAGGTGACCAGGCCTCTGCCAAAATACATTCCAGTTGAGCAGAGAGGGGGGGAACCATTGCCTCCTCCTTATGTTTGAAGAGGGGCACTTCCGAAGTCACAGAAGCATCCGAATCCCTAATAAAAGGAGACTAATGTTTAACCTGTTAAGTCTCTTTCTTCGACTCCATAGGGAGCACAGGGATGACAATGGGGTATAGCCTGGAGAGGAGAGACTGGGCACCAAATGGTCTATGAAATTTACCCACAAGCCCAGGCTCCTCTCCTTTATACCCGCCCCCAGCCAGAGGCCATCAGTTTAGTTTGCAAGCCCACGACAGGAGCGAGGCAGAGGAGAAGGAAGACTGGCAAAACATACAGAACCATCCATGCCATGGAAAGTACAGCCAGACAACACCACCCCACAGACAGGTGCGTCAGGGTGGGCATCCTGTGCCCTCTATGGAGTGGAAGAAATAGACTTAACAGGTATGACATAAAAGTCTCCCTTTTTTATTCCTCCACTAGGGAGCACAGGGATGATAATGTGACCTCCTAAAGCTATCCCCTTTGGGTGAGGATGCACTTGAGCTGCAGTAAGCACAGAACGCCCAAAGGCAGTGTCTAAGGATGCAAAAGTATCAAAAACAGAAAACCTGACAAATGTATGAGCAGATGACCATGTGGAAGCCTTAGAGAGCTGTTTTGCAGAAGCCCCACAGTGTGCTGCCCACGAAATCCCCACTGACTGGGTAGAATGGGCTGTCACCACAGCAGTGGTAGGAAGGTTCGCCAATAGTAAACCTGGCGAATGGTAAAGCGGAGCCAAGGTCTGCTTAGTGGCTGGCCACCCCTTATGGACATCATAAAAAACAGAGTTTGAGCTGCGAATCTCCCTGGTCCTCTTGACAAAGCCGAAGAGCCCTCATCACAGAAAACGAAGCCTCCGGCTGAGATGAATCCATTGTCTGGAATGCAGGAACTACTATCTCCTGAAGTAAATGGAATCGGGATAGCACCTTGGAAATGTAGACCAAGCGAGTCCTCAGTACAGCCCTGTCGGGATGAAACACAAGAAATGAGAAGCGACATGAGAAGGTGATGAAATCCGACACCCTGCGGGCTGATGCGATGGCTCAGTGTTTCAAGTGAGCCAACGCAAGTCCTTAGTCTAAAATGGTTAAACCGGTGCCGACTGGAGAGCGCAGAGAACTAAGAAAGATCCCAGTGATCCACAGGAGAAACGAATGGTGGTTGAACATTGAGAACCCCCTGGAAACAGGTTTGCACTTCCGGAAGCAGAGCCATCTGCACTTGAAAAAGGATGGACAAGGCAGACCAGGACCTTCAAAGACGAGAGCCGGAGGCCTAAATCCAGGCCCGACTGCAGAAAGGAAAGGATCCGGGAAAGGAGAAAGGGCGTGGGTAAAACCTCTGGATGAACACCAAGAAATATAGGTGCACCACACCCTGTGAGCCGAAGAAGGCTTCCTAGCCTGCAGCATGGTCCAGTAAGCCTAACCTAACCCTCCCTCCCCGCAGTCTAAAACTAACCTCCCACCCCCCTAGAGCCTAAACCTAACCTTCCCTCCCTTCAGCCTAAGTGTTGGGATTCCGGCGTGAGCATTCTGAACGCCGGAATCCCAGCGGTCAGGATTATGACCGCATCCCCTGGTGAACAACTCCAAATGGTGTGAAATATCCAACAAACTCATATGGGTGTGATTTTCACATAGCCACATATTTTTGTGCCATGTAGTCTGAATATTATAATAATCAAAATGTTTCCATTTTTTACTGAAATGTAAGCAATTCAAGTCCAATGAATAACCTGTAATGGCACAAAGGTGATCAGTATACTGCTAGACATATAAAAATAAAAAAGTTTAGTTTAACAAAATGCCAAATAATGTAACTATCAGAGATATTATATTTTTTTAGGGATCAAGTAATGGGTGAATCTTACAATGCAAAAGAGGCTTGTCTGGTCCAGGAACCACCGCCAATAGACTACTGAAGACTGAAAGACTGTCTAATGAATGGACTAAATCTTTGCTTCATCGTGCTGGGTTTTTGTATGGCATCAGATATGCAAAAAGTTGGTTCCTCAGTGTATGGCAGAACTCGACAATTCCTGGGCGCAGGTCACCATGGCGACTAAGATTTTACACCTGGCAATCGGATTTGCAGAGACCCCAGCCCGTCAAACGAAACTTACTCTGTCCACTCCACACTGCATGACTATCGCATCTAGCTGTAGTCATGCAAACGAGGACCCACCCGCATTATGATAGGAGGTGCTCTGTTTCATAATTTGCGTGGGTCATGCAGGATGCGCTGTAGAGCCGACAACAATACTGGCCCACCAGTAAGTAACACACATGACTCACATAACAACCGGGGAACCACGGCAGCAGTGTCAGTGACCCTGCATTTATAGACCCACAGAACTTCACCGGCTGCGATCACCTAGTCCAACAGGTAGCAGGACATGACTCCCATCACAACCCTGGAATCAAGGATGCAGTTTCAGTGAACACCGTACTGAAGAGATCGACAGCTATTGAGAACGCAGCGCCTGCCGGTGAGCAGGATAAAGGACCTATGGCATACTCCCTCAGGACACCAGAAGGAGCCACTTCCTACTACTGTTTCTAAGCAGCACAAGGTGGAAGGTGAAATCCTGCCGACAATGAGAATAGACCCCAGGCTGAAGACAGACAGTAGCAACCCTGGTTGTGATCACAGTGGTGGACTTCCGGGTTATTGCCCCAGGGAAAAGGAGCACAGCAACCATTATCTTCAAACATTCTGAACACACTAGGGGGAGGGGGGCGTGCTATTAGCTGAATAGGGTTCCTATAGCAAGATCCAGTCCATGATCCAGTCCATACTTGTGTAAATGACATAAGAGAATCAGTTGCGGTACTGGGGTCAGTGACACCCAGTGCGGCAAGTAAAGTCCCTGTGTGGTCGAAAAGGGGGCGTGATGTTGCTGGGAGGGGGTTTGGCCTCACTCTTGATCCTAGGGTATATAGCTAGCAGACCGGCAGACGGGATGCTGCCGGTCTAAATCCAGACAGTGGAAGCCCGAGACAGGTTTAATTCCAAATTATATAATAGACAGAAGCAAAGCACAATGTCTAGCTAGACCTTAGATATACTATATAATATACCAGACTTCTCAAACACCTTGCACTTTTAATCATCTGAAAGTGCACACTATCACATATCTAGTGGTTTTGTGGACCTCATTCTACTTATGGCCAGTAGTAGCTGTACTGACAATGTATTCAATAGCCAGGAGCAATAGCCATAGTGAGAATCAAGTGTGGGTAGGAAAAATACGCATTCAAAAAGAGAGTGTGTATGAAATTTAGTAGGGTGCTAGAACAAAACAAAACTAAAAACAACCTATATTCCAGTCATCGCTCTGGCAAGTTAAGTTCTGCTTAAAGCAGTGATTCCCAACCTCGGTCCTCAAGGCACACTAACAGTCCTGGTTTTAGTGATATTCATGCTTGAGCACAGGTGGTTAAATCAAAATAACTGAGGTACTAATTATGTCACCTTTGCTCAAGTATGGCTATCCCTAAAACCTGGACTGTTAGTGTGCCTTGAGGACCGTGATTGGGAACCCCTGGCTTAAAGGAATAACTGTTTTAGGATAAAAGTACTGTGACAAGAAAAGAGCCTGCAACAATATTCATAATTTCATTTTTATATCACAAATCAACTGGATATTAATAGCATAGCCATGTGCCTAGACTGTTTTCAGCCCAAGGTGTGTGCAGTCTGTAGCTTCCAGGACATTAGGCATGTCTGGAAGAATATAGAAAAAGCTGCCCTTACATGTCACTGACTACTGGCTGAGGAAGCAGATTGAGGAGTAGAAGTTGGCATTCAGGGCTGCCAGTATCTGGGAGAGATGGTTGGAGAACAACGCCTGATTGATGCCCACCACTCGAAATACAGACACCTATCTTAATCCCGACGCCGAAGTACAGACAGACGCCATCCCGTATGAGGTAAGTTGGGGGATGGGGTATTTGGGGAGAAGTGTTAGAGACTTAGGCAGCATGGCGAGGTTAGGGTTTGGGCTTTTTTTTTTTGGGGGGGGTGGTGGTTAGGATTAGGTACCACTGGGGGGGGGGGGGGGGTTAGGCACTAAGAGGGGAGGGTTAGGTTTAGGCACTAACGGGGAGGGTTAGGTTTAGGCACTAACAGGGAGGGTTAGGGTGTGGAGGGTTAGGGGGAGAAGGTTAGTATACTTGCCCGACGCCTGTCGGGATACCAACCATTGGGATACCACAGTCTATATTTTGACAGGAGGCATCCCGACTGCAGGTATTACATAACCATTCCACCCCTAGAGGATTCTCCTCAGTGAACAGGAGCTGCACTGCTCAGCATGCAGCACACGGCACCCTGTCACTGAGAAGCCAGCATTGTGACCGATGTTAACATCTAATAAATCTACATTTACCTGTATTACGGTCAATCATTATAGTACACTAAGGTGACAACGCTCCAACCAATCTATTTGCCCTAAAAGTATTAGATACATTTTGGTTGCACTGTGGTGTGGCATACTATGTACTGGAGGATTATTGGAAGGAGTATCAACTGCATAAGTTTGCATCTGTTATTAGAAACAATTATCCAAAAACACTAGCAATAAAAAGTCACTTTAATTGTGGCATAAGCATATAAATGAACAATAAAAACTTCATAATGAAAATATAAAAGTATCAAAAACCTTTGGAAATAGATACATACAATGCACTGATTATTATACTGGGTACCCAGATATTTGTGTTATTGTAGCAAGATACTAATGAAAAAAAAAAATGAGCAGGTCCCAGTTTCCCAGTCTTTTAGTTTGATACTGTGAAAAAAGTGGATATTATGTAGCTGGAATCAAAAAAGAAAATGTATTGTCCTGTTTTGTAAGACTGTCTTTGTTTATGAAGTGACAATCTGTCAGTTAATGTTTGCAATGCCCTCATTTTCAGAACTTGGACTTAAAAAGGTCTCTTGTAGTAAGTTGTGCAGGCAATCGATATGAAGAGTTTTCTTTTGCCGTGCTTCACTGACGAATCTAGGAGACTTTCTGTGCTGGTGCAGAGAGGGAGGCAGTGTGGTGGGTGGTCACGCTGTGTGGAGCTCAAAGTGCTAGCGTGCAGCCTGCTAAGGACTGACTGCAGTGTAGGAAATGCCTTTTTGTCCCCTGCCGATGTAATGCACAACACACCTGACTGGAACTGCAAAGCATCTGACCGGTGTATGAAGTAATATCGGTCAGGTTATCCACTGTTAAGTCTTACAAAAGAACCAAGGTGGTTCTCTGCATTTAGTGTACCCATCACTGGAGGGCTTGGGGTGCAGGTGTGCTGGACCACTCACCAAATCTCAGCTGCGATGTTTTGAAACAAACTCCACAATATCTCACAGAAATTCAATGGAAACATAAAAAGAAAAAAATAATAATAAATATATATATATATATATATATATATATATACACACACACACACACATATATATATATATATATATATATTACACACACACACACACACCATTAAAAAAGTGAACTGCTTAACACATTTCAGAGCATTGTGCTCCTTTGTCAGAAGCATGTTCACCAATGCTCAAATCCAGAATATATGGCAGCAGGGTGCAGCATGTGAGCATCAAAGGTTAAGCGCCAGTGACAACTTACTTTATGTATTGGAGGCACTGTGGTGGGGCATACTATGTATTGGAGGCACTGCGTTGTGGCACATATGTATTGGGGACACTGTATGTCATACTATTAATTGGGCACTGGAGGCACATATGCATCCTGATCTGATGACATGTGGGAAAGACTGAGGCATTTGTGGTGTTCTATATTCGTTTTTATATATTTTGGTTGTGGACGATAATCTGGCTCCTATAATGTAGAAAAATTTGTCGAGCCCTGGTGTATGGGGTTTATTTACTAAGTTGCTGTGTGTTTCATCCCAAAATTTAAAAGCACAACACTGTTAATAGCAAAACACCCCATGTTTTGCTATTAAAAGCGTTGTCTTTTTAAATTTTGGGCTCAATAAATACACCACTGTGACACAAACAGTCCCAAGTTAGAGAATTGCCCAGAAAGACTGGCGCCATGTATCAAAATGGCTACCACAGCATTTTGCAGCACCATGCAATATCTTATGGTCTACACCTAGTTGGTTAAGGGTTCATGCTACAGCAAGATGATAACCCAAAACATCCCTCCAGACAACGGCCCGTATTCAATTAAATGTGAAAAGCCAAGACCTTCAAAAGTTTTGCCGATCTCGGATTTTTGCGTGGTATGAACTTGTCACCTAATTCAATTCCAGAAATGTTTCACTTCAACCATTCAGGACCCTTGGACAGCCCCCCAAGGGATAACTGTGTTAAAAATTTTCCTAAAAAAAACAAAAAACAAAATTGAACACCCAAAAAAGTACTTTAATTTTGGGGGCGAAAAAGTACAAAGTGGGGGGACAAGCATAAAAACTAGCTAAATAGAATTCTTGGGGGTCCCCAAGTATGGGTCAGGTGTTTTTAGGATTGCCGATGCATGCAACAGGTGCGTTTTTCAAGTTTTTTTAAAAGTTCACTTTAGAGACTTTAAAATATGCTAGAACCCATTTTCAAGTGCCCCAAATTTGACAGGACTACTTATTTTCACATAAAAATACTGCTAAATGCAATTTCTCACCACTTTTACAAGTGCGCTAAAAACAAGTATTTAAAACAACTTCAGTACCCCTAATAGTTTTATTAGGGCTATTGAAATACTTCTACATTGATACCCCAAATTAGTGCATCTTTTTGGGGGTACAGGCTGATTTCCCCATTCTGACAGCACTTTCCGCCTGTTTTGAATTTACCGCTTGCCATTTTTGCGTGGTTTGGAATTGAATAGGGTGAAAAGCGGGGGCGCGCAAGAAAAGATTTCCGATGTCGGCGAAAAGTCTGGCATGCAAAACTTTATCGCGGACGCAAATCTAATTCAATACGGCCCTATGTCAGAACTAGCTTTGAGGAAAAGAACATGATAGGCTTCAAATCATGGCATGGCCAGCACAGTCTCTAGACTTAAACCCCATTGAACTGCTTTTCGATGAACTAGGCAGAAGGGTGACAAGTATTCAAGGTGCTGTCAAATTATTACACATTTAATTGGCATATACTAGTAATTTAATTCACATAAGATCACATATAAAAATGCAATAAACTTATATTCACATAAAAAAACAAAACGTTATTCCTACCAAGAGATTGATATATATTATATTAAATGCACAGTGAAAGCTCCTTATTTCAAAGTCCTTTGTTAAGTCCTCACAACACAGCTTAAACTGCTCTATAATGATTTCAGCAAGGAATGGCAATTAGGTTGTTAGTATCCAATCCCAAACTATGCAGCGCTTTAGTTTCCAATAATAAATCATGTTATAAAAAAGGTTGTTTCATTGGGAAAAACAGAATTCAGTCCTTTCAATAAAGTGCGCTGTGTATCCAGATAAAAAAGACACAAATGTCAGCTGTCTTGTAACAGTCTCTGTTTATCAACAATGTAGCATTCTTTGTGTAACCACGAATAAACCTTTGCAGGAGGAAAACTGAAATGATTTGTTGAATCAAAAGAAACAGGGTTTTTGTTCTCCCAATAAAATACACTTTGTAAAAAATATATATGAGACAGATATCGGTTGTTGGATGTATAAAACACTAACAGTCTCCACTCACCGACAGTTTGGTAACTTTTTATGCAGCCACTTATAAACTTTTTGCAGGAGGGGGGAGATTTTTTAGATAAATGAGCTATATCCCTAACAGTGCTAGCCGGACCAGATGCATCTCTCACCGCCACTCCTTGATGCTATCGCGGGTTCAGCGCTGTATTCCTACGGTGACCACACTGTTATCCTCACTGTAAGACGTCTTCTACGCGTTTCTCCGCCTACTCTCTTGGCGGCTTCCTCAGGAAATGATGGCCATCATTCTCAGTGGGCTTTCTTAAGCGCTACATAGTTTCAGAGACTGCATACTAACAATCTAATTGCCATTTCATGCTGAAATCATTATAAAGCAGTTTAAGCTGTGTTGTGACGACTTAAAGGACATTGGAATAAGGAGCGCTCTCTTCTGCATTTAATATAATATATATCAATCTCTTGGTAGGAATACAGTTTTGTTTTTTTATGTGAATATATAATTTATTGCATTTTTATAGGTGATCCTTTGTGAATTAAATTACTAGTATATGTCAATTAAATGTGTAATAATTTGAAAACTGGAAAAACGTTTGACCGTTAGTTTGTATTATATGTACACATACTTATATAGCGCTTACATCCTCTTGTGGGAGGCGGACACAAAGTATAGAGGTAAAGAACAGTAGGTTGCTTTTGTGTACAGCGCCCTTTGCCAGCTGCACTCTTTTTTTAGCTTCTTCAGTTTTGACACTTAATTTTTACTTTTCAACTGCCAAGGGCTGCTGGATGCCAGGAGAGTGCTCAATAGGTACTGTAACTGTGCCACCTCCTGCAGCCCCTACTCCTTACAAAAGATTTTCTGTGTAGGGCGTTTATTGTACAAGAGAAGCGGATCAGAAGTTAGCTGCTGAATACACAGGGGAGCCCTAAGGAACAAACCTCTTGACACAGGATGGTGCCTCCTGAGGTGTCTATGTGGGTCAGTTCCATGCATCAAGATTTGATGTTCGATTCCACCTCAAAAGACTTTAAAAGAGCAAAGTATTGTGGTAGTCCCATCCTGTAAGGAATCGGAGTACTCCTCTCTCGGGAGAAGAGGGTGGACAAGGTAGATGATGTTTTGGACATAGAAGATTCCTTATACTCTGACAAGAATTCCACGAGGTGGGAATGTTAGGATGATTTGGGGAGGGCTGTGTGCCAAGCAATCAAAAGTGTTCAAGACTGCAGGAAGTTAGCGGTGCAAAATGAAATTATATTTAAAAGAAAAAAAAGAGAAGCTGTTTATTTTCTTACCTTTCTCCTCTCAGGTGAAAGATTTACTAGGTCTAGTGTTGACAAAATTTAAGTGCAATTTTCAGGTATCTCACAGACTGTAGGCCCTTTATTCCATAGGAAAAATGCTTAATGGAAATCCCGAAATAAACGAAAATGAAAAACAATTCTTAAATATATATACGTGGCTACTGGGGCTTCTCTCAGCAGGTTTGAACTACTGACTTGAATGGAGCATATTTGGCATACGATCTTCTGGGAGAAGCAGATTATGATGTAAGGCTTATAGGGGTTCTGCCTCAGTGGTTTTGGTATGCCATATGCGGTGTCTTAAGGCCTGGGAAGCGGAGACCAAAGTTCCTAGCCTTTTTATGGTATGGTCTTATCCAGTTCTTGACCAAATAAGACATTAACCAGGTCATGTGTAAACATTATTCCTTCCTGCCAATTAATACTTGACAGCCTATGGGTCCAAGGTTAGTTTTTTCATTCCACTGGAAAACAGGCCCCAATAACTGCAAAAAGGGAAACAATGTTCAGTCAGCAATGCAACCAGTTTCCAAACCCTCAGTAGGCATGAGGGGAACACCTGTTGTGGGAACCAATCTGCATTTTTTCTGGGATCCGTGGTTCAGTTCAACTTCAGATACTTGTGTGAGAGGAGTCACAGATCAGGGATAGATCACAGATCTCCTGAATTCCCATCTCCGACGGCCACACTTCTGTGCTGTAATCGGGCCCATCTCAATCTCCAGATAAACATGCTAGAACTAAAAGCTATATTAAACATTCAAATCATAAAGGAAGCTTCTGGTGTGAAGAATCATAAAATTAAATTTAATGAGGGCCCAAGCGCTGCCTTGCCATGAGAAAATAAAAAACAATTATTTGCTGAGTGGAAAAGAATTTTCAAGCAATATACACTGTACTCATACCATAGGTAGAGAATTGGGAAACATAATTTTGAAGAAAGCTTGCCCTACAATATGGAGGATAATCTCTGCATAAGGTTGTGTTTAGGCAGATTGGGAAATATATTGTGTGCCAGATGTGGTATCTAAGTTAAACCACAAGGTGAGCAGATTTGCAGTATTTTTTTTTTAGTGGACGCTACTGTTGCTTCCATGGAATTATCAGCAGCAATGCCTCCACATGTTCTGAATATAAAAAGAAAAGGAATTTAGGATATTCTGTAGTTACCAGGCTACCCCGGAACGTCATGGTACACAGACATTCTCAGAAGATCCATCATGGCATTTTGCTTTAAGACAGGGCTTGTAGTCAGGCCTTTTCAAAATTATTATGTAGCAAGACTGGTTTTAATAGCTAGACAGCCATGATTCTTGCGGAAAAGGGGTTTTACGGCAATGTTAAGACCATGCTCAAAGCTAGAAAGAAATCATAGGGGTTGGAAGACCTTTATTTAATGGCTTCCAACTTCATCCTTTGTATTAGCGATACTTCTTTTTGTGTTTACTGCGGGGTCTGGAACGTGGATTGAGAGTTGAAGTTTGTTGCATGCTTATTGAAGTGCAGGCTTCAACGAGTGATGAATATGCAGCCTTGGCTGTACTTTGGACAAAAATCCTCCTTTAAGCCTAAGGTGTTTCCCAACTTAAATTAAATTAGGTTTTTGTCATCTCAGTGAGAACAAACTACAGCGGGACGTATCTTCTCACCTGTTGGGTATGGTTAGGACTAACTTAAGAGTTACAGGTTTTCAAACATAACGTATTAGCTTTTCTACTATCTTTATGACACCCATCATATATGTTAAACTACATAAAAAAAAATGAATTGCGAGCTCAGTTTATAGGCACATTGTACCAAATCAGTAAGTGCATTCTGGAACACTTGACTAGCTTTGTTGGGTGGCTACCTGGTCCTCGGGGCATATGCTTACAAAGTTTTACAGGTTAAATATTTTTGCATCTACACAATAGTTTTGCATGGAAAGCGCACATAACTCTAAAGGTCTTTTTGGAACTCCCCAGTTTCAGGATCCCACCAAAATAATGTAAGAAATAACAGCAAATATAATTTATGAAGGATTTCCTTTACTTTTTACATCTCTAAGGTAGAGATAGGTTATACAGAATACTCCCTGACAGTACAGAATGCAGTCCCGACTTTTCCCCTATGTCTTTAAGTGACTTCTCAAGTAGTTTCTGAAATTAGAAAAATCTGGGCTGCCATGGATTAAGGAAAAGGAATATTCAGTAAATATAATTCACAGTTTTCCTCTTGCAATCTTTTATGGATGCCATTAAAGTGGGATGTACCCTATAAATATAGTATTGGGAAGGGGGTTTAACCTTTCAGAGGTCCAACTGGAATCACTAAATGCAGTAATATAATCCAAAGACCCATTATCCTGGATTAGTATATAGCAAAGGTTCTCAACTCCAGTCCCCAAGTACCTCCAATAGGTCATGTTTTGTGGATTTCTAATATAATCATGCAAGGCTTGTAATTATCCCACCTGCTTCCACAGACAGAAATCTTCAAAAAATGACCTTTCGGGAAATCTTGATGGTTGAGAACCACAGATATATATGGATAAGCTCTCAGCAAATCTAGTAAGTGCCAATTCCTTCTCTTTACATCCCCAGGCTGTGGGTGAAAGAGTGGCAATAAACCCTCCCGGTTGATGTGAAAAGTAGATAACATTTTTGCCAAGAAAGTTGGATTATCTTCTTAGATATTTAAACAGTTCTTTGCACCCCAGTGTTTGTAACTGTCTGACCGTTCTGTCAGGCGCAAAAGCCACCATTAACGCTACCATAAGTTTCAGAGCAACTTCCTGTACTGGTTCAAACTGGGCATACTTCAGAACATTAAACACTAGACTAAGGTCCCTTTGAGCCACTAAGGAGCTACTAGAAAGGCAAATCCCACTTTGAAGAAGCCGTGATTAATTCATCTGACGTCAATGTGATATTTAATAAGGGGATAAAGCAAAATCCAACTTGCAGAAAGTCAAGAATGTGTGAAATGGTTGAAAAGGTTAGATGTTTTAGACTCACACCATGAAATAAAGGTCATTCATACAATGTAATATACTATCAAATGTGATGATTTTGGATTCTCAGTAACAATACCATTAATTGTAGTAGTTCTATATTTGGGTGAAAAATCTGCACCCTAGTTAGTACACTAAATATCTACATGAAAAGGCAGAGGACATGTTTTTTTACTGAAGCACCTCCCAGGAAACTGGGAACCATGGACATTGTGGGTGGCCAAACATCTTGTGGTCTGAAATAATAGCCCCATATCACCTACAAATCAATGTAATTTAATGTATATATAATTTTTTAGATCTACAAATAGTGAACTGCCCACCACGTAATGAGCCCTGACCTAGTAAAAGTGGTAGATTAGTTTACTCTAAACATATCTCAGCATATAAATCTCATTCACTCTGAAACAGAGGATAAAAAGCTGGAAAAGACCAGGTTGCCGCTCTGCACAATTGCTCCACTAAAGCACCATGGCAAACTGCCCAAGAGGCCCCGACCACAACAGACGAGTGGACCCAGAGCGAAGGGGGGGACTGGTGCATAAGAAGACCGATATGTTTCACGAATGTTTGACGTAATCCACACTTAGGAGCATCCACTAGGTAATCCGTACAGCAAAAAGCTTAAGAGTACAAGCCCACACCACATCCAGAAGATGGGAGCATATTGGAGGCAGAGAAACAAGGAAAGGCAGATGAAACCTGGAAACCACATTAGGCAAAAAACAAAGGCTTAGTCCGTACCACCACCCTATAAGAATGAAAAATAATTAAGGGAGGCTTAGAAGACAGAGCCGCCAATTCTGATTCCCTCCTAGTCAAGGAGGAGGAAAACCACCTACAAAAGTAAGTTAGCAGAGCTCCACAGACTCAACAGGCTCAAAGGAGGGCAATCCAGGACCAAGTTTAAATACAACGAAGTAAAGGAAAAATGTACAGTGGATAGATTCAAAGCACCCCTTGCAGGAAGGTCTTTACCTCTGGAATAACCACTAGATGCCGTTGGAAAAGTACAGACAGGGTGGCTACCTGATGTTTTAGGAACAGCCCATCTTGCAGGAAGAACAAGAGAATGGAGAGGCGAAAAGCATTTGCCAGAAGGTGATGTCACTCAGACAAGAGAATATATAGACTCCAGACCGGATGATAGAAGTGACTGGTTTTCTAGCCAGAAGTATTGTAGAGATCACTGCCTTTGAAAACCCAAGAACCCTCAAGAGCCACAAGCCAGCCGAGAAACTGGGGTGAAGGCACAGCCACTGGTGAAGAAGATCATCGCGGAGAGGGATGTGCGTCGTGCAAAAGACCCAGCGGAGGTGAGTACCAAGTCCTACGTGGCCAATCCAGCACAATATGAATGACCAGAAGACTCTTACTGAACCTTCTGTAGCCTGTCAGCATGGATAGAGGCAGGAACAGATAACCCAACTGGAAGGACCAAGTTGCCCACCAAGGTTGTCTAAAGGGTTCTTGGACCGTGCTGTGTAGATTGGCAATTCTTGTTGAGGCAGGTGGTCATGAGGTCTATTTTAAGTGTACCCAAACAGTCTACTATCTCCTAAAAAACCTCCAGATTGAATTCCCCTGGGTAAACTGTGAGATGACTTAGAAAGTCTGCCTCCCAGTTGTCCACCCCGGGAATGTGAGTGGCCGAGATCACAGGCACCCAGGCCTCTGCCAAAGACCAGATTTGAGAAGCCTCCTGGTTCTACCCTGATGATTTATACACACCACTGACAGCTCACACCTCCTGAGTGTTGATGAGGAGCACAGATTCTGACCTGTACCAGTGACCCTACAGATGAAACCATAGAGTCAAAACCCTCAGCCAATCAGGCTGGCATCAGTGGTGACTAGAGTCCAGTCCAAAATAAAAAAAAGGGAGAGCGCTTGGTCAAATCCTGAGACTGAAGCCATCACTGGAGAAATTGACAAGTCTGAACAGACAGATGGAAGAACTGCTGATCTAACCAAGGTCCCTTCCGAATCCAATGAGCTAGTATCCGGTACAGCAGAGGGCGGATGTGAAACCTTGGAAAAGGAATTGCTTTGAATGATGCCACCATCTTCCCCAGGAGCTGCATGCACCCAAGAACAGAAACTTGTGTAAGATGGATGACTATCCTGATAAGTGCTTGGAGTTCCCAAAACTTTGCCTCAGGGAGGTGGAGTCTCTGATAGCGCTTGTCGAAGAGGAGGCCTAAGAAGACCCTCCTCTGGGATTAGATGAGGTTGGACTTTGCATAGTTGAGTAACCAACCGTGAGACTCCAGAGTGTCCCCATACATCCTGTAAATGCCAAAGGAAAACCACCTCCGAACCCACATTTACCAAAAGCAACTATGTGAGTTATTACCTTCGTGAATACTTTGGGCGCTGTGGAGAGCCCAAATGGTAGGACAGAGAATTAAAAATTATTGTCTCCTACTGTAACGCAGAGCAATCATTGATGACCTTTTGCAAAAGGAACGTGAAGGTAGGCACCGTTTACGTCTAGGGACGCCAAGAGTACCCCTTCTGATATGGAACGGACGATGGAACAAAGGGACTCCATGATGAAGCATGCCAACTCCAGGTGAGGGTTGAACTGCTTCAGATTCAGAATAGAACGGAATGAACAGTTTTGCTAACCAGAAAAAAAAAAAAAGATTTGAGTAGAATCCGTGGCCTCATTGATCTATAGGATCCGGAATAACTCCCAAATCTAAAAGAGAAACAATCGCTGTGTGAAGGGCCAGCCGGCATACGGGGTCCAGAGGAAGAGGAACAAAAAAGTCTGTAACCCACCAAATCCAGAATGTAACCTTGGTCCAAAATAACCCAGACCCAACAATCCAGCTCTGACTGAATCCAGACATCCCAAAAGAGAACAAAGTAATCACAAAAATTACTCTGGCGCCTAGTGAGAAGCATATAAACTTAGATGCTCCAGCTGCCGCCTAGCAAAAAGTGGAGATTGCCAGTCTCTACACAAGAAACGACTAAGCCAAAAAAGTATTTGCAATGGCGCTTAGAGTATCATGAATTACACATGAACAGCATATAAATTATACATTTATTAAAATACTAAACAAATAGCTCCCGGTCAAATATAATTCACATAATCAATAACATTTTCCAGAGCATATAGTATATAGTCTTACTGAGTGTGAAAGCAATACACTCAAACGCTTGACACAATGTTGCTTAAATAGAAAACTTGGATAACAAACACAGTATAAAATTACAAATCTCAAATGGTAACTTATTGTTCAGTTCTCCTTATATTTGTGAGGTACAAAAAGGTCACAATTCAGCTAAAGTATTTATCCATATGTTGGTTTGATGTATATAGCTGGATAGATTTGCAAGAGAGAATCCTTTAATACTCATTAAAATAATGTCCTAATTTCTTAGCTCCAGTCTTGGATAATTAGCGGCAGTTCAGCGTTAGACTTCTGGTGATGATGCACAATGCCGGGCTGTGAATGGTGGATAAGGGGAGCAGTTCCGGATGGTCACTCAGCGTGTGACCACTGGTTTCCCACGTGAGTCTGGGTCACGCTGGACCTCCACAGAAAGGATCTCCGTTCAGGGTTAATAGCGTTCCAACAGAGTTTGGTTGCCGATCGCTCTTAGGAGATAAGGTGCGCCGAACTGCAGGACACCTGTTACTTCGACGCGTTTCTCTGTGATGCATGGCTTTCTCAAGAAGTTGAGAAAGCAGTGCATCACGGAGTAACGCCAAGGATATTTAATCCACATAGAGGTAACAAGTAGAGGCACAAAGAAGGAGCAGGGAGCATGCACTCCTGTTCCCAGGAATTTGCTAAAGCAGCAGCTATGGCAGGGTTCCTTGAGAACGGAATTTGGGAACATCTAACAATCCAGGTTTTAAGACTATCCATGGTTGAGCATAGATGGTTAAATCAAAAGACTGGAGGTACTAATTAAGTATCAAAAATGATAGAAAAAAAAGATAGTTGTATGGTGCACAAATTACATTAGTATATAGGTTCTTAAAATCTTTTATTAATTCTATATAAACAAAAATGGTTCCAAAAGTATGGTGAAATATTTTTATTGTTTTCAATTTTGTATAAAAACCTGTATGGAGGTTTATGTTGTCGAAGCTGGTTTAGTGGCTGAGACAGAATCAGTGTAAAATTAGCTTGGAGCGACGCCATCTTGCAAATGGCAACCAGACTCCACATTAAAAATAGAATCACATGACGCACATTAGAGAATGCACAATATCCTGCATGCGAACGCTATTAGCTGCATGCGTGCACATCTGCCCCAAATCAGATAAACCTAACTAGCGTCTTTTCCCATACCCCTAATACTTACATAATGCACGCTCACATAAAAGGTTCCATAGCTTTAAAGTATAAGATCCAAGTTTTATTCATTTATTACAAATGCTGTGAAATAGAGACTATTTAGTATCTAAGGTTTAATACATAAGTAAATAGTGTTTGGTATTGTACTGATCTACACTTTCTCAACAGCTTTCCGGTATCATCTGGGTGAAGATCGCAACATGCATTCTCAACTTATGGACCGTAGAGAGTTAAAACACCAAAATGTACCTTGTAAAATGTTGGCAGCTTAGTTATGCATGCAGGGGGGAATAAGGAGACAACAAGCTTTTGGAGGCTGATCTGTGTCCATTTGAAGTGACCTGTTTAGCATTTGTATCACACTGTTGGGATAGGAGTTTCAAGGTGGGGGATTGGGAGGCCCTTTTCACAGGTGAGGAGTATGGCATTCTGAGAACACACAGGCTGGCAGACACACTTGGAGCAGGGAATTGAGAGAGAGAGGTCTTCCTCTCACAAGACAACCAAAAAATGGGACTTTGGGCCTGATTCAGAGCCGCTCGTAAGCGGCCGCTCGTTCGTTCCGAGCGATGTTTGCCCAACTGCGCATGCGTACGGATCGTTATACGCATGCGCTAACCAGTCAGTGCGGGAAAAATTCATGTGCTCGCAAAATAGCGAATGCCTGCTAATTTGATTGACAGAAAGAGGCGTATGTGGGTGGTAACAGGGCAAGGTGCTTGAAAACGGGGAGTGGAAATCCGAATGCAGGCATGCTTAAAGGTCAAAACGGGCGTTTTAAGGGTGTGCATAATTAATACAGCAGCGTCATTGACCACGTCACTGGGTTATTTTATAGCCAGAACTGCTCGCAAAATTGTGGTAGTAAAAACCAACCCCAAAAATAGCGAGCAGTTCATACCCTGGTCGATGTACTCGATTAATCTAATAAATAGCGGACATGACGTAGGATGCGAGCGGCCAGGGGGCGTATTTTTTAAAAAAGCGACCGCAAGTTTTGTTCGCTCGTTCAGACATAGAGGCGTGAACAGACCGCAAACAGCGAACTGTTCATTTGAATAGCCACCCCTTGTTTTAGAACGAACGACCGCAAATAGCGAGTGGCTCTGAATGAGGGCCTTTGTTCCTCGGGAACATGGCTAAGTATATTGTTGCTAAACTGTACAGAAGTTAGTCTATTTGGGTCTCTGTAGCTAGTTGTGCATTTTTATCTGTAATGTAGCTTTTAAAGATTGTGTGTAGTTTGGTAAGGGAATTCATAAGTCTGTGTTAGCATACAGTGGATGATATAATGTGATCTAGTCTGTAATGTTATCATCTACACTGTAGTGTACAATAGTCTGTTCATATTGGTTGTTTTAGCAGCATGCAGGAAAGGGATTGGTTATGGAGTTTTTGTAATATTTGTAATGATTGATGCTGGTTGATATAATTGTTTGAGATCCTCTGGTGAGCTGTGTAAGGGCCTTCACATGTGCTTGAACAATAGCACTGCTTGGGAGAGATAGGTTTAGTATGTGTTGTATACTCATGAATGTAATCATAGGCTGGTACCAGTGTTATATTATAGAAGTTTAATTAATAACAGCTCTGAATGGTACAAGTAATAATCGTGTGTAAGATAGACATTGCAGTTTTTGTTAAAGATACCAGCAAGTGGGTTAGACAATGGCATTACATGTGATACTCCCCTTCCCCCCCCATTGAAACATGTGCTTGATTCATGGAAGTTGTGAGTTAATAGTCTTGTTATTATAGTTATAATTCTACCCAGTTTTGTTGTTGTATAGTACAAATAGGTTGTTGTAGTTATTATAAGTATAATCATCAATGGATATAATGATTTACAGAGTTACAACTTAATGTGAGTTTTCTTATTTTCAAAATGGAGTTTGTCTAGAGACCATGCGGTTTGGACAATAGGGCATGTATTACTCCCAACCCCCCCTCCACACACACACACCCTCACCAGCCATCTTAAAAATGTGCTCACAGCAGATCTCTCTCGCTCTCTTTGTATGGTTGTATTATCTCTCTCTCACAGACATCTCTCTCCCTCTCTCTTTGTATGGTTGTATTATCTCTCTCTCCCTCTCTTTGTATGGTTGTATTATCTCTCTCCCTCTCTCTTTGTATGGTTGTATTATCTCTCTCTCCCTCTCTCTTTGTATGGTTGTATTATCTCTCTCTCCCTCTCTCTTTGTATGGTTGTATTATCTCTCTCTCCCTCTCTTTGTATGGTTGTATTATCTCTCTCTCTCTTTGTATGGTTGTATTATCTCTCTCTCTCTTTGTATGGTTGTATTATCTCTCTCTCTCCCTCTCTTTGTATGGTTGTATTATCTCTCTCTCTCGCAGACATCTCTCTCTCTTTGTATGGTTGTATTATCTCTCTCCCTCTCACAGATCTCGCTCTCTCTCTTTGTATGGTTGTATTATCTCTCTCTCTCCCTCTCTCTTTGTATGGTTGTATTATCTCTCTCCCTCTCTCTTTGTATGGTTGTATTATCTCTCTCCCTCTCTCTTTGTATGGTTGTATTATCTCTCTCTCTCTTTGTATGGTTGTATTATCTCTCTCTCTCTTTGTATGGTTGTATTATCTCTCTCTCCCTCTCTTTGTATGGTTGTATTATCTCTCTCTCGCAGACATCTCTCTCTCTTTGTATGGTTGTATTATCTCTCTCTCTCTCGCAGATCTCGCTCTCTCTCTCCCTCTCTCTTTGTATGGTTGTATGCTCTCTCTCGCAGACATCTCTCTCTCTCTCTTTGTATGGTTGTATTATCTCTCTCTCTCCCTCTCTCTTTGTATGGTTGTATTCTCTCTCTCTCTCGCAGACATCTCTCTCTCCCTCTCTCTTTGTATGGTTGTATTATCTTTCTCTCGCAGACATCTCTCTCTCTTTGTATGGTCGTATTATCTCTCTCTCCCTCTCTCTTTGTATGGTTGTATTATCTCTCTCTCGCAGACATCTCTCTCTCTTTGTATGGTTGTATTATCTCTCTCTCTCTCGCAGATCTCGCTCTCTCTCTCCCTCTCTCTTTGTATGGTTGTATGCTCTCTCTCGCAGACATCTCTCTCTCTCTCTTTGTATGGTTGTATTATCTCTCTCTCTCCCTCTCTCTTTGTATGGTTGTATTCTCTCTCTCTCTCGCAGACATCTCTCTCTCCCTCTCTCTTTGTATGGTTGTATTATCTTTCTCTCGCAGACATCTCTCTCTCTTTGTATGGTCGTATTATCTCTCTCTCCCTCTCTCTTTGTATGGTTGTATTATCTCTCTCTCGCAGACATCTCTCTCTCTCTCTTTGTATGGTTGTATTATCTCTCTCTCGCAGACATCTCTCTCTCTTTGTATGGTCGTATTATCTCTCTCTCTCCCTCTCTCTTTGTATGGTTGTATTATCTCTCTCTCTCGCAGACATCTCTCTCTCTTTGTATGGTTGTACTCTCTCTCGCAGAGATCTCTCTCTCTTTGTATGGTTGTATTATCTCTCTCTCTCTCTTTGTATGGTTGATTTATCTCTCTCTCTCTCTTTGTATGGTTGATTTATCTCTCTCTCTCTCCCTCTCTTTGTATGGTTGTATTATCTCTTTCTCGCAGACAACTCTCTCTTTGTATGGTTGTATTATCTCTCTCTCGCAGACCTCTCTCTCGCAGACATCTCTCTCGCCCTCTCATTGTTTGAAGTTTAATCACTGTTTTTTTACATAAGTAATAACTGTACCTTGGGTCTGTATAATTTCTTTGCGCTAAATTGTCTTTAGATCACAGCGTGTAAACTACTGTTTTATGTTGAATAATATACTTTGTGCTTTGGAAACACATGTTCAGGGTCTAAAGTCTTTATTTTACTGTATGACTGCGTACGCAAATAGCGTCAATTTTAGAGGTTTATAGGCAGGGTTTAGAAGGTATAGGTAGGTGCGTAGAGAGGTTGAAATCCAGTATCCTTAATGTGTTCAATAAAACAGATATACAGTAGATTGGTGTGTTGCAGTTTTTTCATATGTCAGAATATATCTATTTTCTGTTACATTTAAGCAACCGTTTCAAAATAATGCAAAAACACTAACAATTTTATATATGACTGTACTCACACTGTCCTTATTCCATCTGGTATCCAATTTATGTTGGTTACAGTGTGTTACCAGTCAATTAACTAGCACATAACTAATCTCTGTATTCTCATACAAACTGCTAAAAATAATGTGCACTTTTATCCTATACTGTGCAATAGAATGTATATTTTTAAACATATATACAGTATTATCTGTCTATTATAATGTATTTGAATATGAGCAGAAGAAAATTTATATAATCCCTCGTCCCTAAAACAAGCTAATCTGCTAATTCAGTATATACACAACAGGGCTACTAGAGTGCCCACTTATCCCTTATAGATTTAAACATAATGGATTTCTAAGATCCTGGATTTATTACAAATGTGACTAGTTCTATTGTCACAATATATATTAGTAGTAATCAATAATATATATTATAAAGTTCTACACTGTGCTTACACATTACAGTGCAAATCGCTAGCTAGTAATTAGCCACTTCAGGGATTATTAGTTCTCATCTCTCCTTCAGAGATGTCAATTTGTTCCACTCCATGAATAAGCTAAGGTAAAACGGACGTCGGAGGAGTGTGCAGGGGATGCGTTTTACCTAGCACTATAAACTGCCCCTATAACGATATTCTCTGTGTCTATTATTCCCCAGTTCCCTCGATTGCTGCATGTAATAGGCCGAATGTATGCCGCAGCATACACAGGCTGGTGCTGCTAAATTACAATAAGCAGTGGCTGACGTGCAGTAGTGTGTGCCAGGGAAGTGCCTCACTGGAGGAGTATGCCGGGGATGTATCTCACCTAGCGCTATAAACTGCCCCTGCATTTCATACCCCATGTACCTTCTGTACACCAGTTCCTTCCTCTACCGTATATACTGTATTAGACTGAATGTGTGCTGCGGCATAGAAGGACTAACTACGTTACAATAAGCAACGGCTGATGAACAAGTGTGTGCCGGGGAAGTATCCCATTGGAGGAGTGTGCCGTGGATGTATTTTACCTAGCACAATAAACTGCTCCCATACCTGTATTTCCAGTACCGATTGTGTATCAGTTCCGTCTATTAGTGCATATAATCGGGCTGAATGTATGACGCAGAGTTAATTTAAGCAGCGGCTGATAAATAGCAGCGTGTGCCGGGAAAGTAACCCATCGAGCACAGACACACTGTTCCTTTCCTAGATCTCTGGTGCTTAAAATTGTGAACTCTGATCACTGCATGTATTATATATTATTGATTACTACTAACACATATTGTGCCCAAATTGGACACCCTTCTGGCCGACGCAATGGCCAGAAGAAAAACAGTCTTGGCAGTAAGCCATTAGAGGTCCACTGAGCCGAGTGGTTCAAAGGGAGGGCCCTAAGGACAACAGCCAAAGGTGCTACAGGAGGGACAAAGGGAGGCTGGATACGAAGCATCCCTTGAAAGAAGGTGCGAATATAAGGAAGAGGAGCAATTCTACGCTGGAACCACACTGAAAGGGCCGAGACATGGAACTCCAGTGAAGCAAGGAGGAGACCCAGGTCCCAACCCGCCTGCAGGAAAGCCAAAACTCTGGATATGCTAAACACCTGGGGGTCGTAACCCCTTGGGTGACACCATTCTAAATATGTATGCCACACCCGGTGGTAAATTCTAGCAGAAGCAGGTTTACATGCCCAGAGCATGGTGTTAACCACAGAGCCGGAAAAACCCTTGGACCTTAGGAGGGATATCTCAAGAGCCACGCCGTCAAAGACAGACGACCCAGATCTGGGTAGAAGCAAGGACCTTGAGACAACAGGTCTGGACGTTGAGGCAACAGCAACGGAGTGTCGATGGAGAGACTCTGAAGTTCTGAGTACCAGGGGCGTCAGGGCCATGCTGGAGCCACCAGCAAGGCCATGCCTCCCTCTTGCTTGAACTTTCGAAGAACGCGAGGAAGGAAGAAATAACGGAGGAAACAGGTACAGAAACTGGAAGGTCCACTTGACTGATAGAGCATCCACCAAGAGAACCCTGGCTTCTCTTGTCCTGGACCAATACTGTGGCAGCTTGTGATTTAGTCGAGAGGCCATGAGGTCTATGTCTGGAATGGCCCCACTTGTCCACTAGGAACTGAAACACTTCTTGGTGAAGATACCATTCCCCGGGATGCACGTCGTGATGGCTGAGAAAGTCCGCTTCCCAATTCAGTAGTCCTGGAATGAACAGTCGATATGGCTGTTAGATGGCCTTCCGTCCATTTCAGAATGCGTGACACCTCTGTCAGTGCTGCCTGACTTCGAATTCCTCCTTGACGGTTTAGGTAAGCCACGGGCTTTCCATGAAGCAGCAGACTGCTTGTTGCAGTGCACTGAAAACTGCCCAAAGTTCCAATATGTTGATTGGTAGCGCAGACTACTCTGCTGTCCACCTTCCCTGAAAGGAGTGTGGACCTGTCACTGCACCCAAACCCTGAAGACAGGCATCCATCATCAGAAGGACCCAGTCAGAGATCCAAAAGGGATGCCCCCTAGTGAAGTGGACTGTCTGTAGCCACCAAGTCAGTGGCGTAAATTCATCCCTGGAGCCCAGAGGCAAGTTATAATTAGGTTCCCCCCCTCCCCCTGTCACAGCTGCTGACACTGTAATGTAGCATTTCACATACGGACAGACTATGGATAGACAAAGGCAGCAGCTGATGGTCTGACATGGAGCTCTCCACTAGTGTATGGTGGCTTCTCAGGTGCCGGGAAGGGGTGCCATGTATTGGGCAGCCGTGACGGTACACACCGGCTACATAGTTACAGCCCCTTAGTGGGGTGACTATGTTGTGGACAATGAAGGAGGTGCCCCTTCAGAGCTGGAGCTCGGCGGCAGGCACCTCCATAGTCTCCCATAGTTCTGCCCCTGCACCAAGTCAGAGACAGGCGCACCTCCTGGGAGAGCACCATCGTTTGAGTCCGTATATGATGGGGTAATCAGTCCCACTTGGAGAGAATCAATTTCTGCAGAGGCCGGGAATGAAACTGGGCATACGCCACACCATGTCGAACGTCGATACCATAGATCCGAGTAACTGCATTGCTGAGTAGACTGACACTCATCGACTGCGAAGGCATCTGCGTACACGCGTTTTTCAAAGTAGAGATCCTTTCTGCTGTCAGAAAAATCCTTTGCTGTTGTGAATCCAACAGAGCTCCCAGATGGAGCATCCTTTGAGACTGAATCAGTGAGGACTTCTTCCAATTGATCAACCACCCATGTACCTGGAGCACAGATATCGTTAGCTGCAGGTGGGGATGAAGCAACTCTGGGGACCCTGCTAGTATAAGAGGTCATCCAGGTATGGTAACAGGCGGATCCCCTGCAGCTGCAGATGGGCTGCCATTACCGCCATGACCTTTGTAAACTCCCGAGGTGCAGTTGAAAGGCCAAACGGCAAAGCCCGAAACTGGAAATGTTGTGACACAGCAAACATGAGAAAAAGTTGGTGAGTTGAAGTAATCAGAATATGCAGGTATGCATCCTGAATATCCAGACACACCATAAAATCCCCAGGTTGCATAGCCAGTATAATTGAGCGTAGGGTTTCCATCCTGAACCTGGGTACACTAAGGAATTTGTTCAGGGACTTGAGATTGAGGATAGGATGGTAAGAACAGTTTGGTTTCTGGACTAGGAAAAGGCTGGAATAACCATCCGTGCCCCTTTGGGACCGGTACAATGACCCCTTCCTGCAGCATGGATTGTACCACCTCTTGAATAGCCAAGGCCTCGTCCGTGCTTTTCGGAAGTCCTGTGCAAAATAACTGACGGGGAGGTCTTCTGCGGAAGGAGAAGGCATACCCCAGAGAGAATACTTCCTTCACTCAGAAACCGTGGTGAACTGGGTGAACTGAAGAAGTTGGCCTCCATCCTGGGGTACCCCAGGAGGAGTCCCATCCCATCAAGCGGAGGGCTGGTCATCAGGCTTGGCAGCCGGACGTCTGTTACTCCAAGGCTGCTTCTTAGGCCTGGCAGATTTCTTGGCGGCGGATGGCCTGGGAAAGGACTGAGTTCTAGCCTTACCTGGGGCACGATAGGTCCGAAAGGACAGAGTCAGAGCCCCCGAAGAGGCTGGAGCAGAAGCAGACAAGCCGACTTAGCTGCTGCTAAGGTATTCACAATCTTGTCCAAATCAGGACCAAACAAGACTTTACCGTCATAAGGCAAACACTCCAACCCCTTCTTGGATACCGCATCAGCCCTTCAATCAATGGAGCCACAGAGAGCGGCGATCCGCAATGGCTGCCGAGGGAATCCTGGCATTTAGTAAGCTAACATCCAATGCTGCCTCATTTATGTAAGTAGCAGAATCTCTGAGGTTTCCCACAAGATTCAGCTGTTCTCTGGTAGTATTTGGGGCGAAGGATGTATCCAGGTTGTTAGCCCAACATTCCATGGCCTGAGCCACCCAGCAGATGGCCATAGCTGGTCCGCTTGCAGCCCCCCGAAAGGGAATAAGCAGATTTAAGGCAGAACTCTACCTTCCTATCAGTAGAATCCTTCAGGGACGACATGGAAGGCATAAGTAGCGTCGCGCTTTTTACCAAGTGTGTGACATGGAAATCCACTGCCGGTGGAGTCTCCCACTTGGAAAAATAATTCTCAGCAAAAGGATAAGCAGAGGCTAGACACCTCTGTGGCTGATACCGCTTCCCTGGCGTTTCCCATGCTACCGCCAAGTGACCACCAGTTGGTCAGACGACGGGAATATAGCCTAAGTCACCTTTTCTTCCATGAAATATGCATCCTCCTCAATGATCAGGGCTGCCCTCACAGCCTGTATCAGACCTGGAATATATATTTTTGACTTGCCCTCTGCCTCCTGAGAAAGGGGCTCAGAGTCAGACTCATCCGGGAGCAGTTCATCATCAGATGACACATCATCTTCATCCCACACAGTAGATAGTGACGACAGCAAGACCCTTTTAGCTGGTCTGCTGACGGGTGCGTCACTCTGCCGTACCTCAGTCACATTTTCTAACACAGCGGGAAATGTATTAACCCACTGGGGGGGAAACACCTGCATGGGTGTAGATGGTTGCAGCAGGTTCTGCGCTGGCAAAAGGTGCTGCTGTTGAAAACCAAACTGTGGAAACACAGGAGTGACTGCCAAACACCCTGCAATGGCGGTCAGTGCTTTTGCAAAGCACTCCCATGGCAGCTCCTGCTGAGTGGCAGAAGCTGCAGAGGGACCTGGAGGGGTATAACACTGGAAACATAACTCCTCAGAGGCTATGTCCCCTGCCCCTAACACCGCTGTACATTTTTTACAGAACAGTTTAGTAGGAGCAAAATTAGGCATATCACTCTCACTGCCAGACATAGTGAAGAGGATAGCACTCTTTAGGTCACAGACTGTGACTTTGGCTGCACCCGCAAAACACCAGTGCTATGGCTCAGAATAGGTACAGGTATAGCAAAATGGCTGACAGTACAAAAAGAAACTCAGACAGACAGCGCTAGCATACAGTCGCAGACTTAGCGTCTAGAAGGACAAAGCGCTACATACCTCTTCTCCTGGTGGTGGTCAGTGTATGGAGCCGGAAGGAGGAGGAAGCTGTCAAAGCCCAGTCAGACTGCGGTGGAAAGGCACGCTGTGAAGCAAGGAGGAGCCGGCTGTAAAACAGGGAAGGCTGCCTCCCTTGGTCAGCGATTAACCCCTAGGACGCTGGAGCATAACTGCAATACTCCAGCCCGCCGTCCCAGGTGGCTTTGTGGAAGCGCAGGACTCAGTGCCTGGCTCCACATGCTGTCAACCCCAAGGAGTCCCCAGCCCTGGAGGAAAAAGACTGCGATTCGGCGCGCACCACTTACCTGCTGCAGTCTAGGGATCCTCCGGGGTCCCTGCTAACCAAGACCCCAGAGGCCCGCCGAGATCCCTGGATCAGTACAGACATCTCAGCGCCAGTGGGGTGATGACGCGGCACTGCGAACTTCCATTACGCTGTCCGCACTAGAAGAAAAGCATTCTTCTAATCTTCATACTTCAGGGGCAGTTTGTAACAGCAGCCCCACTGCTTGTTCAGTGACCCGACGAAACAGAGGAGCTTCTGGCCCGGGGGCGGAGTATAGGGGGAGACTCGTTGCATCCTGGGAGAGCATTTTACTGCATAAGGTGCCCGGATGACTCTGCATCATCTATACCCCAAGGTCACTCTGTGGACCATCTATGGATCCTGAAGTAGAAATATACATTCTATTTCATGGTATAGGAAATAAAGTGCACATTATTTTTAGCAGTTTGTATGAGAATACAGAGATTAGTTATGTGCTAGTTAATTGACTGGTAACACACTGTAACCAACATAAAATTGGATACCAGATGGAATAAGGACAGTGTGAGTACAGTCATATGAAAAATTGTTAAAGTGTTTATGCATTATTTTGAAACGGTTGCTTAAATGTAACAGAGAATAGATATATTCCGACATACGAAATAACTGCAACACACCAATCTATATCTCTGTTTTATTGAACACATAAACCCCAATACAGGATTTATACAAAATTGAAAACAAATATATTTCACCAAACTTTTGGAACCATTTTGTTTTATTTAGAATTAATAAGAGTTAGATTTTAAGGACCTATATACTAATGTAATTTGTGCACCATACAACTATCTTTCTCTGTCATATTTGATGTATAACTATAGTGTGTAGCACCCCTCGAATTTGCAATAAATAAGTTACAAGCAGTAATATTTGTAGGAGATACCATAAGACTAGTGCGGTTGTTTCTTTTGTACTAATTAAGTAACCAGTGCTTAAGCATGGTTATCTTTAAAACCTAGACCGTTAGGGTGCCTTGAGGACAGAGTTTGAAAGCCTATGAATTATAGTCATTTTACACCTGAAGGTGTGGCGACAATACTTCTGCTAAGCTGAAGCCGCTATTAAAATTTAAAAACAAAAACCTTTTGGCAGAGTAGAGGAAATAAAGAGTACTTTAGTGGATCTCCATAGCCACCAGTACCACTAACTGAAACACTGCACAGGTGGTCTGCCCCTAGCAGCAGTGATGTTTGGATAGAAAAGGAGTGGGATCATTCACAAATGAGAAAAGGGGCAATGAGGTCACTTGTTGTGAACCACCACGTCGATGAGGAGAGTGAGACCACATCAAGCAAGATCAATATTACTGATGTCTGTAATGCACAGCCAATTGTATGAAACATTTAAAAAGCAACACAATAGTAATCAATGAGAACCTAATTCATTAGGAATACATAAGGTCCTTGTGTACTTTACGGACTCATTGCAGAGAGAACCCAATGTCCTAAACTCATAATTATTATCAATCATGGTAATGTCTAAATCCCCTTCACAGAGAGGACACAGACGTCATCAGCCAGTGTTCAGCGTCATTCCCAGTGTCCAGCATCATTCCCTACCATCCAAGTGGGCACAGAGGGGGAATATAACCTTGTGGCGAGTGTAGCGAGCCATTGAGCCTGAAGCGTGGCGAGCCCGCGAGGGGCCAACTTTCTTCTTTAGGTGGGGACAACTTTTGGTACTTGTGTACGTAAAGTACACAAGTACCGTTTAAAACATTCATTGGGTTCCCTCTGCAATGAGTCCATAAAGTACACAAGTACCATAAATAATCCACATGCAATTAAATTACTAGTTTCTGGTTAACTGCTATATACATCTACAGGAAATCTCACAATAAATATTCATAGTTTGTAAGATGTTCATGGTTTAACCTCAGATAAGCAGTTACATACAATAATTTACCCCTCCTCACTCTGATTTTGCTGTTTTTTTTTTTAAGCGAGTTACAAACAAACAAACACACACCCCTCCCCCACACACACACACACGAGGACAATGAGAAGGGTACAGGCGTTTGGAACCAGGGCCTAATAACAGGTAGTAACTGCTATTTTTCTAAATTAGAATTGCTTTTCCATGAAATTTGTATGACAGGCCACTGCAATGTTTTAACCCTTTGCTAAAATAACAAGGACCCAAAATTTTATTTTTGTGCAAAATACACACTTTCAAAAGAATTGACCAAAAATAGAGAAAAAAACCCACATACAAATACTGTTCCCGTTAGTCTTTCACCACTACTGTGTCCAGCAATCCCCAAAATAAGTGTTCAGTAACACTGCTGCATGTACACTTTGTCTTTCAAACAAAATACTAACTGATTGCATTCATTTTCCGGACTCTGTATAGTGGTGGGATTCTGTTCCTTTTCTTCTCTCTTCTTATCTACTCCACTCCCATTATTTTGTGACACAGAACCTCCATTGAATGGGGAGGCTGAATAGAAAGAGAAAAGCAAATGAGCCCGAAAAGTCAAGTTTTACAAACAGCAGGTTCACAAATGTGTACAGTTGACATAAGTTGACTGATGTTAAACAGAAATCTATTGTAGAAAACAGAGTGACTACTCATAAAAGAACAGAATGTTTTAATTATGCAGCTTGTGTAACATTTGTCTTTGCCTTATTCTTTTTCATACTGTTCCATGTAAACAGATTAGCGAAGAAAACTAGAAACCCAGGGAAGAGACTGTGTAAATGGACTGAAAAAGGAATAGAAAGCAGAAACATTTAGAAACAGAACTCATTCTGAAAGTCCCAAATGCATAAGCAGTATTACCACAGAGATACAGGTTCAAGCACTACATTTTCCTGACTGTACTTTTAGGTCTAGGGGCCTATATACTAATAACTGCACAACTGCTGATCGTTAATGTTCAGTTTCTTGGTGGATATTTAAATGTTTTATGAAAATAACCCCACTATGAGGATGTAGTTAACATCCCGACTGCGGGAAGAGAGAGTTGGTAGGCTGCGGGGGAAGGGGTAAACAGGGCCAAACTTTGAAAAGCTTTGCTTTTTGGAGTTTGGTACATAGGGCTGAGATCGTAGCCCCATTGATAATTTCTGTGAAATATCCTGCATTGTGCTATTTGTACAACAATTCATAATTTTATGGGAAAAAAAGCTTGATACTTAGGCCCCCCAAGTCTGTTCATTAAATTCAGCAAAGGTTGTTATAATTGGAAAAATACTAAAAGCAGAATAATGTAAATATATAACATATATTCAAATGAATATAAAATATCTGTTAAAAGCCAAACAACCCATGTGCACATTAAAAATAGAAATATGTATAAGCCACTTTTTATACTCCCATATATAGTACTCTGCACCTGTCACAACCCATGCAGTTCCTCTTTCTTGCCTGGGGTGTCGCTCTCTGCTCTGGTGCTTCTAGCACACTCAGCTGATGCAACAACCTTCTTAAATACAGAACAGTGTGCTAGAAGCTCGAGAGCAGACAGTGGCAGGAAAGAGGAACTGCAGAGGTTGTGACAGGTGCAGGGTGCTAGAATGAAGACTACATATATCTTAACAGACTAGGACCTCCTCCGTAGTATATTAGCAGCAAGGTTTACCAGGCACTGTGATAAGTACCCAAACGTCTGTAAGCACTCAGTACTGATCGTGTTGTGCTCTAGGGGCGATCCACAGATTATCAGCCGCAGTTAAAGTTCAATCAGGAAAAACAAGGTCCAAACTGTATCCAGAGATGATTTTCAAGAGTCCAAATAGTAGAAGAGTCCAAGTGGCATATAAAATAGCTCAACATGTTTCCCTTGGTGAAATTGTCTGAGCTTCCTCAAGAGCATATATGCACAGTGTTCCAGATCTCCCTATACTGCTTCTAAAATATTAAAAGCAGGACCAAATTTACCCAAATGTGAAAAAACCTTAGACTGCAGGTATGTGGGTTTCACGATTCACATAGAAATGTATTAACTTTCTATAAGGATAGACAAACTACTCTATGATATGGGACAATTATTGCCTCTCCATATGCCAGCCACACCCTCCAGATGCCCCTTTTATGTCCTCCAACTCCTCCAGATGACATACGACTCCTTCAAATCTTGGTCTTTTTTCATGACAGAGTCCTTTGCCACCACTTCAGGGTAAAAGATGCACTAAGCGAATAAATATGAACACTGGGTACAGCTCTATTTTATGTTAAGGCCCTCCCATTTCTTACTAAAAATATACTTCTCACATACTGTACAGAAAACACAATGCTTTCATATCACAGAACTGTAAATTAGGGATAGAATAGACAGCTGTCTCACCAGAATTGTAATTTAGTTTCTTTGAATCTGTACAATTAGATATTGAAGATATGAAACCAATAGACTGATATCTTCATAATCACCAAGTTACCTTCTTCTTGCTCCTTGCTTGGATTTTCAACAAGCGGACTCTTCCCTATGCTGCCCTCTCTTTCATTCGCTTTCTGCTGACTATCCATTTTGGGGCCAAGAATTTGAGTTTTGAGCCGACTGTAAACCTCAGCAGCTTTGTCCATGACAGTCTGATTAGCTTTATATCGACGGATCTAAAACACAGATAATATGCGCAGAACACAAAGGGTGAAGTACAAGTTAGAAAAAAAAAATACAAAAAAAGTTTCATAAGATAGATTTGTTATATGTAGTGGATGTACCCAAGAGAGATGAAAGATACCTTATAATAATTAAGAATTAGAGAACGGTTGCGAAAGTCATACACATTACACTTTACCTTCTTGAGTGTGGCCACTAGATCAGTATTCTTCTGTAGAATGTGAGAAGTCACCTGAAGACTGCCAAGCTTCTCCAGGGCATTTAAACATCTGTGTACATCCTATACAGTAATAAAAACAGATGATGGAGGAGGCTTAGTTTAATACAAAGTTTGTAATAATTGTATGAGATAATGTTGTATTGTATGATCAGATAGAAGATTGATCACCACAAAAATGCATTGGAGATTACCCAACCCAGTTGCATCTTAATGGAATAAAAAGTAAATATAACAATGCTATGGGAGATTATCAAGGGTCCCAGCAACTCACAGGACTGTCCACTTTCAATGCAAACTTGATCTCGCTGTGCAGCTTCTGGAGTTTCTCCTCCACAGTGGGCTCTGCAGAGTGCATAAGATCCCTGAATAACATACCATTCCTATATAACAGACACAGTGCTGTGTATTGTTTTGATACCCTCCCACAGTAACAAGCATGCTCTTCATTCCAACTCACCCTTCTTCTCCACTTTTCTGTCACTTATTAGATCAGGTTTTTTCTTTGCTTTTTCTGCTTTTGATGGTCTGAAAAAGCCGGAATTCATCAGAGAACTATGATGGATGTACACTTTAAGAATAATAGATTATTTGACTAGCGCTGCACTCACTATAGGGAGATGTGTGTCAGCAGCTGATATAATTTGTAGTAGTGGGTACCCTACACGATCTAACAGTGGGTAGAAGCAAGGGGGATGGGTCTGCGCTGGTAAGTTCCGTTTAGAAGATCTGCAATCTCTGCCATCTCTAATACTTAATAAATTACCTAATTTCAGAAAACAACACAGTGTAGTATAGGAACCATATGAGCTATATAATCATAAGGGTAAATGACAATGAATTGAATGATTATCTCATATAAATGGTTAATACGCAGAATGCAATGTGAGGTACACAGTAATCAACAAAATGATGCATTTGGCAACGAATGGTAAAAGCATGTTTGTTTTTTTATTCGGAAGACAGTGCTCCAATCAATCATGATTAATCGGTTAGTGTATTCGGTGAGATGCTGGTGTGCCAGCAATGGTCTGCGAAAGATGATAATAAATCTTAATATACTGATTGAGGGAATGATGGTATCCCAGTCCTGAAAGTATGGGGGATGGTTCAAGTCCACAAGTAGAAACAGTCCTGTAGGGGTCGTGTACTCTGGAGGGGCGGCGTCCCACGCCCTCTGGTCCAGTCACCCTTGGTGTCTTGCGCTGCGCTCGCTGCCTGGTGAGAGGTATCCTGTTATCTAATAGGGGGAAGCAGATGCACACTCTAAAGCAGGGGTGGCCAAACTCTGTCCTCGAGAGCTACCAACAGTTCACGTTTTCCAGGTCACCCAGCAGATGTACAGGTGTAGTCATTACTCACTGACACATTTTGAAAGATCCACAGGTGGAGCTAATTATTTCACTTGTTATTCTGTGAGGAGACCTGGAAAACGTGAACTGTTGGTAGCTCTCGAAGACAGAGTTTGGCCACCCCTGCTCTAAGGACTAAGAACACTGAATATCACAATATATATAATAAACTATCAACATACATGGTTTTAAATTGAGGTTCTTAGTACATATTTGGCCAAAGATGTATGCCCACCTACCACATCAAGGTTAACCTCAACAGGTGGGTCCCCAACATCCCTAATACCTTTTCTTCTTTGTATGAGTGTATTTAAGGTGCTCCTCCTACCTGCCACAGGTGATTTTAGTTAGTATGGGTCCTGTGCATTGCAGTACACACATGTAATGGGCGCTATTACAGGTAAGTTCTATATAAATTTATACAATGTGTCAGTATTTGGGATGTTAGGGACCCACCTGATGGAGGTTCACCTTGATGTGGTAGGTGGGCAAACATCTTTGGCCAAATATGTACTAAGAACCTCAATTTAAAACCATGTTTATTGATTGTTTATTATATATATTGTTATATTCAGTGTTCTTAGTGCTTAGAGTGTGCTTCTGCTCCCCCCCCTTCTATTTCTGCTGTAGAACTACAGTTCTCAGCAAGGTAGCACCTCTTAATGTGTTTAAATTAGGATGTGCAGCCCAACCCCTCCCATTCCCCTTTTGTATCCTGTTATCGCTCTGCTGTACTCCCAATTCTGCCCCCAATGTACACGGCTGTCCCATAGTACGTTTGCACTCGGGATATCACTGGTGCTCTGCAGGACTATACTACACTGTTAGCGCAGACCCATCCCCCTTGCTTCTACTTACACTTTAAGAAACAGGAAGCGGAATACATAGGTTTTCCCTTTAAATGTTCCTCTAACCTTCCTCTTGGTCGGTCTCCACGTTTCTCTTTCTGATTTGTCTTTCTAGCAGTTTTTGCAGCTCGTTGCTTTTTCACTGTCTTCTTTACCTTTAAAAACACCACCGTTAATTTAATAAAGCAGCCTTACCAACATTATCAGAGATTACTCTGTGCACATTTACAATGTGGGGATGGGTAGCAAAGTCAAACTATTAGGGAAATTATTGCACAATTCTTACCATCTTATCACTATCAGAATCTGATACCATCAATCGTGTCTCTTTCTTAGTATTTGCTGATGATTTCTTCCTTTGTATTTCTTTTTCAGACTCAGAAGATGAATGAGGCCTCTTTACCGGTTTAGAAAGTTCTTGATTTTCTCTCCTTATGCTGTCACTATCACTGTCCACTTGCTCTGCTTTTAGAGCCTTTTCCTTCCTTGCTTTCTCCTCCTCTTCTCTTTCTTCCTCTCTTAAACGACGCAATTGTTCTTCTTGCTCCTTTTGACGACGCTCTTCCAATGCACGGCATCTTTCCTCATCCTGCTTCTTCCAGTTACTAATCCTGTCTGGAGAACTATCGCTAAAATGAAGATTAAAAATGGTAATTTGTTCATAAAATATATCAAAAGGATGTACATCAAGGACTGATGAATCAAAATACACACATCCATATATACATATATGGCAACCTACATAGAAGTTCCAATGAGTCATAATCAAATGAATAAAAGTACCATTAATTGAAAGATAAAACAAAAAAATAATAATTGCTTAAAATACACACTAGGATTGTTATTATCAATAATACAATAATTTAAGTATTCCTATATTCAGAAAAAAATAAAGGTTTAACTGATAAACTGCACATAAGCAGTTACAATCAGTAAAAGTTCACAAATAATTCCACATGGGATAGAAAGTTCGAATTCTGATGAACCTCAAACTGGACAGAAGCAAGATTGAGGTGATAAGGGTGTATACTCACATATAAAATATATGTCTGGAGAATATAGCTTATTAGTGTACACACAAATAAGGAGAATAAATTTTAAAGACAGTTGTCCATCAAAGGGACATTTGCATATACTGACCGCATACTGCACCTCATACGTCAAAGAACAAATGACCCATTTTGGAGAGAAGGTCGGTCTGTGCCAAACGACCTTAGAAATAGTAACAGCCTAGCAATTATCCCTAAGCATATACTTTAGGTAAATATCTTGTCCTCTATTTTTTAACTCCTTGATTAGTGACTATCTGATGTAGATCATTAAGCTCCTTTTATGCTTGCAAGGAGTAGTGCTGACACATCGGTCTGTACATTCAGAGTTTACATGAAACAGAGCACTCTCATAGGAGATCATAGTGATGCATTTCGGCTGTATAACCAGACATTTCACAAGCTGATTTTCTGGTGAAAGCTGCATGACTGAAAAACCTTCATAGTATAATAGCCTAAGGGCCGTATTCAATTACCGGCGATAAATCGATAATTTATCGCCGGCGATATCGGACGATTTTGTGCGATATCGGTGATTCCGGCATACGCGCTCCAGTTTATCGCCCAAAAAAAGGCGAATATGGGTAGGTGTGATATTTTGTCATGTGAAAACAGGCGAAAATATCAGGACATTTAGGAAAATGAGTCTGTACCCCGCAAAAAAAAGCGAATGTACATAGGATATAAATATAGAAGTGTATTATTGGATCTAATAAAAAGTATTTAGGGTACTTAAATTGTGTATTTGAATAAACGTTGAAAATTATAGAAAGCCATTTTTTCCCAGGAAATTACTCCTGCACTTAACTTGGGGGTATGTTAAAATGGGTGCAAGTATATGTTGGTGTCGTAAAAAAGCGCACTTAAAGAAAAAAAAAGTTAGAAAAAATACTTGCTGTAGCCACATGCAATGTTTAAAACACCTGTTGCATCCTCCATACAGCCCCCCGAAATACCAGACCCATTTACAACAATTTTTTTTTTTTTCACCCAAAACTTGACAGGTCATTTGGGGCCAAATTCCGCAAATTGCTATCAACTTTTGGGATAATATATCATTAGGGGGGGTCCTAAGAGTTCTGAAAGAAATGCCCCATTTTTAGCCATGATGGTGAAATCTTATCGCCGGTTTCAGACTATCCAATTATCGCGGGTGCGATAATTGTTTTCGCGATATCGGTATTATCGGGAAATCGATAATTTACCGCAAAATCATCACTTAACACGGCTAATTGAATCCGGCCCTAATTTTCATTGGGTAAGCATAAATCCAATCCTAGATGAATTCAAAGTCTTAGGTCTCAAACCTAATTCTTCTGGAATGAGGGGTGATTGAAAAGCTTGTGGCCTAAGGTACAATGAAATGTGCTAAACAGTTATTTTCCTAAAAGTAGTTAATTTTTATGTGATTACATAACAAGTTTCAAGTAAATAACTTTCTTTTACAGACATTTGAAATGGACAGGATGACAGATTTTCGAAAAATGTTATCCGCTATCTCATCATAAAGGGTTAAACACCAGTGGCGGCTCCAGGGATGGGGCTGCAGCAGTCCAAATTTCAAATAGGGGAGCAACAACCACCGCCAGTGAGTCCCAGCCCACTATGTGTGGCAGCGTTTGAAATGGCAGTTGGTGTGGCCATGGGCTGGCTGGCAACTTTTAGCCTGGGGGACAAATGCATACAGGCGGCCCTGGCAGAGGAGTAGCGTGTAGCCAGGGTAACCAAAGAACGTGCGTGCTACGGCGCCGCCCCCCCTCAAGTGTTTCAGGGAGGTGTGTCCATATGGGATTAATGTAAGGTAAAAATAAAGATTAGGGGCAGCCCCCTGTCGTAGTGCCCATATGCAGTGTCCCCGTGTGCCACAGGAGAGAACACCTTTATGCAGGCCTCCAGTAGTGCCCCCAGTAGTGATCCCCCCCTATGCAGTGCCCCTTGTGCCCCCAGTAGTAAGCCCCTTATATAGTGCCCCCAGTAGTGGTCACCCCTCTGCAGTGCCCCTTGTGCCCCCAGTAGTAAGCCTCTTATATAGTGCCCCCAATAGTGGTACCCCCTATGCAGTGACCCTTATATAGTGCCCCCAGTAGCAGTCCACCCCCCATGAGGTGCCCCCAATAGTAGTAACCTTTATGCAATGTCCCTTAAATAGTGGCCCAGTTGTAGTCTCCCCCCTATGTAGTACCCTCAGTATTGCCCTTTATATAGAGCCCCCAGCAGTGGTCCCTCGATGCAGTGCCCTCAGTGGTAGTCCCCTGCTCTATGTAGTGCCCCTAGTAGTAGTCCCCTCCCCCCTATGCAGTGCCCCTAGTAGTAGTCCCCTCCCCTTGTAGTGCCCCTAGTAGTCGTCCCCCCCTTGTAGTGCCCTAGTAGTGGCTCCCCCTCTTGTAGTGCCCCCAGTAGTAGTTCCCCCCCCTTGTAGTGCCCCCAGTAGTAGTCCCCCCCTTGTAGTACCCCCAGTAGTAGTCCCCCCCTTTGTAGTGCCCCCAGTAGTAGTAGTCCCCCCCCTTGTAGTGCCCCCAGTAGTAGTCCCCCCCCCCTTTGTAGTGCCCCCAGTAGTAGTAGTCCCCCCTTGTAGTTCCCCCAGTAGTAGTAGTCCCCCCCTTGTAGTGCCCCCAGTAGTAGTCCCCCCCCTGGTAGTGCCCCCAGTAGCAATCCTCCCCTGGTAGTGCCCCCAGTAGAGAGAGACTTAATAATAATAAATAAATAAAAAAAAAAAAAAAAAAACTTACCTGAAACTCCCGCTCCTGGTCCTGACGCTTCTACCGTCTCATCCGGCCGCTTTGCATTATGGGAGAGACGTCGTCATGACGACGTCTCTCCCATTACCCACTGCGGGAGCCGGAAGATGGCTCCCGCAGTGGGAGCAGCAGCAGCCGATGAGAGTCTGACAGACTCAGTGGCTGCTCATTACAGCAAACACACAGCTGCTGGCTCCGGCGGCTGTGTGTTTGTGCTGTGTAGCGCTGACCGAACTCCGTCTGGTCAGCGCTACACACGCGGTGCAGTCTGTGTCATAGCGACACAGACTGCCCGCATGACGCTGCCGCCCGCCACTGGGTGTGGCTCCCCTATTTGAATTTTGGACTGCACTGCAACCCCACCTCTGGGGCCGCCACTGGTTAATACCCACAGAGATCCATGAGGACATGGTTAGAAAACTAGAGGCGGCTGCTCTTCCTTACTGCATGGTTAAGAAATGGGCAGCAGAATGAGGTAGGAAGAGCCTTGAAGATGAATCCCGTCCTGGGAGGCCCGTCACCGTTAACACACAAGTAACCATATGACAAAAGCCATGACATGATATAGGTTAATCGAAGAATAACAGAGTTGCATCACCAAACACCTGTGTATCTCCTAGGAATGTGTTCATGGTGTTATTCACAATGAATTCTGAACGACAAAGGTCTTGGCTCGATGGGTCCCAAAACTTCTTAGTGTTGATCACAAGAGGGAATGTCTCACCATGGCAAACCAATCGAGCTCTGTTTGATGCAGATCCTGAGCGGTTTCTTCATCAATTTGTAACCATTGATGAGACTTCCAACCTGAGACTAAAGATCAAAACAGTGCAAGCATCAGGGATCTCCTGCTCTAAGGAAATCAGTCAGTGCTGTCTGCTGGAAAGGTGATGGTCTCCATCTTTTGTGATGCAGAAGGAGTACTGCTGGTGGACTGCCTTGAAATGGGTAAAACTATCACCAGGACATACTACACTGATCTAATGAAGAAGCCAAGACAAAAAAAAAATCAAGAACCACCAATGTGGGAAGTTGACAAAAGTGGTGCTCTTCCACCAAGACAATGCTCCAGCTCACAAGTCACTGGTGGCCATGACAGCCATCAAGAATTGTGGATTTCTACTGCTTGAACACCCGCCTTATTCACCTGATTTGGCATACTCTGACTACTACCTCTTCCCCAAAATGAAGAGAGCTCGGTGGTCACAATTTTGCCACGAACGATGACGTCATTGAAGCAGTTGATCAGTTTTTAAGGGTACAAGATGCTGACTTCTACAAGACAGATATATGTATGCTCCATACCCGCTGTGTACATCTACAAAGGGACTATGTTGAAAAATAATGCAGTTAAATTGCCTACAAATTAATCCTTGTACCTTAGGGTGTGAACTTTTCAATCAACCCTTGTATTTCCTCAGTTTGCTAGAATGGAGAAAGACTGCAGCGGAACGAAGCTTCCACATTTGGCTCCCTAACCTGTGCATCGGCTGTTGTATTCAATCACCAAACCTTCCCGCATGTCAGATAATGATATCCGACAGTCAGTATTAAAGTGAATGAAATCTTCAAAATCTGCAAACACAGTCTGAAAACGTTCAAATCGCTGGTAAAAATCGTTCATTTGACAGATCTGACCGTGTGTATGCACCATAACACATTAACAAATTTATGGATACGGAACATACTATCATAGTATGTCCCTCCCGGTCCCCTGTCCAGTATATTTCTGTGACATGGTATCCGGTCATTAGGTCTACATTGTCTAGATGGACAATGTTTGGGTAGACAATGGAAGATAGTCAGGAAATAGATAGACAGGGACTGACTGTAGACAGGGTCTGAAGGTCGACACACTAAAGGTCAACTAGTAACAAGGTCGACAGGTATTGAAGGTTGACAGGCAGTAGGTCGACACACTAAAGGTCGACTGGTAACAAGGTCAACAGGTATGAAGGTCTATAAAAAAGTCGGTCGACACACTAAAGGTCAACTGGTAACAAGGTTGACATGTACTGAAGATCGACATGGTCATTAGGTCAACACTCATATGGTTGACATGCAAATGATCAACACATGGTATGTTTTGTTTTTTAGCCCTAATCTTTACCCTAATCCTAACCCTCCCTCCTAGTGCCTAACCCTAACCGTCGGAGTAAGTGCCTAACCCTAACAAAAAAAAAAAAAAAGTGCAAATCATTTGACTATATGAGTGTCGACCTACTGCCTGTTGACCTTGTTACTAGTCGACCCGTCGGAGTAAGTGCCTTACCCTAACCGTCAGAGTAAGTGTCTAACCCCAACACTAACCCTAAAAAGAAAAAAAAAAAAAAAAGTGTCGACCATTTCACTGAGTGTCGACCTTCATACCTGTCGACCTTACTAGTTGACCTTTAGTGTCGACCTTCAGTCCCAGTCAACCTTCAGTCCCAGTCAACCTTCTGTGCCTGTCGACCTTGTTACCAGTCGAACTTGAGTCCCTGTCTATCTTCCATTGTCTACCCAAACATAGTCTATCTAGACAAAAACTGCAAAAACTTTGTGCCTCACTTTCTACTTTTTGTGCTGGCTCTCTGCTTTTCATAAATATCTCAATGCATACTGTATCTGTGCCAATGTCAGTTTTGTTCTCTACACTTAGAAATAATGTTTTACCTTAGCTCTTTTGCCTAGTCTCACGTTATTTAGCTACTACCACTGTATACTTTAATGTTCAATTTCTGCACCCATTAAATCCACTCAATAAAGATCTTGTTACTCCACTTTAATTCTCTAATACCATACCATGGTCCTACTACCCCACTGCTAATCTCTCCGCCCACTCTCCTCTCTATCTCACTTGACCCAACCTCCATCCACATCTCAAACTCCCTCCCATTCCCAACCTAGCACTGGAGCCTGCACGGTCGCTACACTCTATTCATCTCGGTCCCCCAATTTAATCTCAACTCATCGCTACAGAAACCCTGATAAATTCATCCCACACACTCTGTTCCTCTATCCTGTGCTCTCTGGAATGCCAGATCAGTCTGTAATAAACTGGTCCCCACCTATGAACTTTCACCTCCAACTCCCTGACTCTCCTAGCCATTATTGAAACCTGGATTTCACCCTCTAAAACCACTTGTCCTGCAGCTCTCTGCTCAGGGGGCCCCTCCTTCTCCCATCCCCCTGACCCCAAGGTTCACCATGGTAGTGGTGTTGGGGTCCTTCTATTCCACGGTTACTCCTACCAACTCATGCCCTCAGAACCATTCTCTACATTTGAGGTTCATGCTATATGCCTCTTCCAACCAGTACACCTTTGAGTAGCTGGCCCTCACTCCAAATCCTTGGTAACTTTGCTTCCGGGCTCCCTCACTTTCTCTCCTCAGGCCTTCTCTCTATTATCCTATGTAATTTTAAACTTCCTATTGATATTCCCACAGAATCTTCTGCTCTAAACTCCTTCTTCATTTGGTCTCTCCCAATGGACCTCCTTACCCTCTCATGTGAGTGGGCACTCACTTGAACTGGTCTTCATTTCTGATTACTCTAATTACCCCTCTCTGACCATCAACGTCTCTCTTTTAAGTTATCCTCTCTCCCTGTCCTCCTCTACTTACTAAGGCCACCATCACTAAGCATAACATTGAGGTCATCAACAGTTTCTTTTTCATCCCTGCTTGACTAATTTCTCTCCCCTATCTTCTTCTCTCTCCTGCCTTGAACAAGCCACTTCTCTATACAATGCCTCCCCTCAACACTGCTCTTGACTTTTGCTCCTGTGATCACTATTCACCTCTGCAGATCCACACTTCAACCCTGGCATTTCAAATGCACCAGGTTCCTGCAAAAGTGTTCATGAACTGCCGAGAGACAGTGGAGAAAATCACGCTCTATGGCAGACTTCCTCCATTTAAAATGTATGCTCTCATCCTACAGTGCTGCCCCTTCCATCTCTAAATAGTCATTTCAAAACCTCATCTCATCCCAGTCCTCAAACCCCTGGCGTCTCTTCGCCACTTTCAACTCCCTCCTCTGCCCACCCCCTTCTCGCCTCCCCTCCTCGCTCTCTGCCCCTGACTTTGCCACCTACAGTATGTCTAAAATGGACTCCATACAACAAGACATCATATTCCGCCAGACCTTCAGCACTCATCCCCCTACTCTGACCACCTTTCCCATCCATCTTACCAACTCTTACATCTTTCTCCCCTGTATCTGGAGAGATCATGGACCGCATCCGATCTCATCCCCCCCACTGCCACCTCCCCCCCTTCTGTTCCACTCAACTGAAACTACACACATGAAAGTCAGGAATGACCTCCTTTCTGCAAAATCCAAGGGCCACTACACTCACTCTCCTTAACCTCTCTGCTGATTTGACACTGTGGACCACCCTCTCCTCCTGCAAATCATTCACTCCCTTGGTCTGTGTGAAACTGCCGTTCTAACGCTCATGACCCCCCCACACTTCCAATAGGTGTTCCCCAAGGTTCTGTTCTTGGACCACTTCTATTCTCCCTCTATACGTCCTCTCTATGTGAACTCATCAGTTCTTTTGACCTCCAATATCATCTCTATGGGGGTGATGGTCAGATCTACCTTTTCTTCCCCCCCCCTCTCCTCACTCAAAACTCCAACTGTCTCTCTGCTATCTCTTCCTGGATGTCCCAAGCACCATCTTAAACTTAGAGCCATAATCAATTAGTTTCGCCTCCGCGATAAAGTTTTGCATGCCGGACTTTTCGCCGACTTCGCGTGTTTTCGCCCTATTCAATTCCAAACCACGCAAAAACGGTAAGCAACTAATTAAAAAAAAATGCTGTCAGATTAGGGAAATGAGCCTGTACCCCCCCAAAAAAGATGCACTAACTTGGGGCATAAATGTAGAAGTGTTCCAATAGCCTTAATAAAACTATTAGGGGTACTGAAGTAGTTTTAATTCCTTGATTTTAACGCGCGTGTAAAAGTGATGAAAAAACAAGAGATATGGTAAGAACTTACCTTTGTTATCTCTGTTTCTACGAAGTCTATAGGGACCACAGGGTTGACCTTGGGGTATAGCTGGATCTGGATCCATGGGCACCAAGCAGTAAAGCTTTTGCTGCTCCCAGGATGCACTTGGGTCCATCCTCCTCTATACCCCGCCCCCGAGCCTCAAGCACCTCAATTGGTAAGCAGCCAAGGCCGGAGGAGGGAACAAAACAGAGAGAAGGAAAACTGGAACACACAAGAAACCATACTCACAGAAATAGGAGACGGAAAACCGGTGACCAGCCACACAGCCCATATGAAGCCAGGTTCGTCAGGGCGGGTGCCCTGTGGACCCTATGGACTTCGTAGAACAGAGATAACAAAGGTAGGTTCTTACCATATCTCGTTTTCTACTTCAGGGTCCATAGGGGGTCCACAGGGTTGACCTTGGGGATGTCCCAAAGCAGTTCAACTAAGGGCGGGACGCTCCTGTGCAGAAAGGAGAATCCAGCACCCGAAGGATGCATCCTGAAAGGAAAAAGGTGTCAAATGCATAGAACCTCAAAAATGTCTGAATGGAAGACCAGGTGGCCGCCTTACATAGCTGAACAGCAGAGGCGCCACGGCTAGCAGCCCAAGAAGGACCCACAGACCGAGTGGAATAAGCCTTAACGGATGCTGGAACAGGTAAACCCTCCTGCGTATAAGCCTCACAAATAACAGAACAAAGCCAACGGGCTAAAGTTTGTTTGTTGGCAGGCCAACCCCCATGTGACAACCAAAGAGGTCAATCAATGAATCAGACTTCCTAATGGAATCAGTCCGGTCCACATAAATTCTGAGAGCACGGACTACATTTAAGGAAGCCTCACCAGCTGAAAGATCAGGTGACCGAAGTGCTGGCACAACAATTTCCTGATTAATGTGGAACTTAGAAACCACTTTAGGCAGAAACTCAGGACGAGTGCAAAGCACCGCACTGTCCTGGTGAAAAATCATAGGGGGGACGACAGGAAAGCGCCCCCAATTCTGACACCCTCCTGGTTGAAGCAATTGCCAGGAGAAAAACAAAAAACAGTCTTAAATGTCAACCACTTGAGTTCCACCGACTCAAGAGACTCAAAAGGAGGACCCTGCAGGGCCCGAAGAACCACCGCCAAGTCTCAAGGAGCCACTGGAGGCACATAGGGAGGCTGGATTCAAAGAACACCTTGGAAAAAGGTGTGAACATCTGGCAGTGTAGCGATCCTACGTTGGAACCTTACAGACAGTGCAGACACATGAACCTTCAGAGAGGCAAGACGTAAGCCTAGGTCCAAACCTGACTGAAGAAAAGCCAAAATCCTAGAAACCCGGAACACTTGAGGATCATAGTTTCTGGACTCACACCACTGGAAGAAAGTGTGCCACACTCTGTGGTAAATCAGTGCGGAAGCAGGCTTGCGTGCCCTAAGCATGGTACTAATAACAGAGCTTGAAAAGCCCAGAGACCTTAAGACGGCTGTCTCAAGAGCCACGCCGTCAAAGACAGCCGACCCAGATCCGGCTAAAGGCAGGGCCCTTGAAACAACAGGTCCCGACGCTGAGGAAGAAGGTACGGAGCGTCGATGGAGAGGCTCCGTAGGACGTCTGGGCCAAGCTGGAGTCACCAGCAGAAGCATGCAGCCATCCTGCTTGAATTTCCGCAGGACCCGAGGCAGCAGGGATATCGGAGGAAATAGATACAACAGTTGAAACGTCCATTTCACCGACAGTGCGTCCACCAGACTTGCGCCTGCGTCTCTTGTCCTTGACCCGTACACGGGCAACTTGTGATTGTGACGGGAGGCCATCAGGTCCAGCTCCGGCAGTCCCCATCTGTCCACAAGTAGTTGAAATACCTCTGGGTGAAGCGACCATTCCCCAGGATGCACGTCGTGACGGCTGAGGAAGTCCGCCTCCCAATTGAGGACTCCGGGGATGAAGACTGCCGAGATTGCTGGAAGGTGGCACTCCGCCCAAGCTAGGATGCGAGACACGTCCGACATGGCAGCACAACTGGGAGGAATTCCCTGGTGGTTGATGTACGCCACCGTGGTGGCGTTGTCGGATTGAACTTGTACTGCCCTTCCTTGAAGAGCGGTGCCGGACGACTGCAGGGCCCTGTACACGGCCTGCAGTTCCAGAATGTTGATGGGGAGAACAGCTTCTTTCACAGTCCAACGGCCCTGAAGTGACAACGAGCCTGTCACTGCCCCCCAACCCGGGAGACTGACATCTGTTATGAGCAGAACCCAGTCCGGGATCCAAAAAGGGGCACCCCTCGATGAGATGAGCTGTCTGAAGCCACCAAGCTAGAGACAGCTGAACTTCCGGGAACAGCACCAGCATCTGAGACCGGATCCGGTGAGGTAACCTGTCCCATTCAGATTGAATCAGCCCCTGCAGGGGCCTGAAATGGAACTGGGCAAATTCCACCATGTCAAATGCCGACACCATGGACCCCAGAACTCTCATTGCCGAGTGGACAGACACTCAGCAACTGCTCAGGCAACTGTGTATCCACAGCTGCAGGGAGGAAACCTTTTCCAGAGTCAGGAAGATCCTTTCCTGGCGAGAATCTAGCAGGGCTTCCAAATGAACCATCCGCTGTGATGGAATCAGGACTTTTTCCAATTTATCAACCACCCATGCGTTTGCAGACAAGCGATTGTCAGCTGGAGATGTTGAAGCAGTACCTCCGGAGAGCTTGCAAGCAAGAGGAGGTCGTCTAGATACTGTAGCAGCCATATACCCTGGCTCCGAAGGTGGGCGGCCATGATCGCAATCACTTTGGTGAATACCCTTGGTCCCGTGGAGAGGCCAAAGGGTAGCGCCCGAAACTGGTAGTGATGTTGTAGTATAGCAAACCTCAGACACTGCTGGTGTGAAGGTGCATTAGGAACATGGAGGTAGGCGTCCTGGATGTCCAGGGAGACCATGTAATCCCTAGGTTCCATCGCCAGAATGATGGAACTTAACGTTTCCATCCTGAACTTGGGAACTCTGAGGAACTTGTTCAGAGACTTCAAATTGAGGATAGGGGGATGAGAACCATTTGGTTTCTTCACCAGAAACAGAGTAGAGCAGTACCCTGTCCCACGTTGAGACTGTGAACGGGAACAATGACCCCTGCTTTCAGCAAGGACTCTATAGCTACCTGAATCTGCAAAGCTTTGGTTTTGTCCTGAGAAGGTCTCGTGCAGAAAAACTGGTGGGGTGTTCTGTGCCGAAAAGACAGGGCGTACCCCTGGGAGACCACTTCTGGAACCCAGGCATCCGTGGTGGTATTGTGCCAGCACTGGGCAAATTGAAGAAGTCAGCCTCTCACTCTGGGGTCCCCCAGAGGGATGCCCTTCCCATCAGGCAGAAGGTTTATCTTCCAGCTTGGAAGAAGGGCGCCTAGCACTCCAGGCCTGCTTCTTGGGCTTAGAGACGGCCTTGGTCGCCAACTGCCTCTGGAAGGACTGACCCTTTGCCTTACCCTGAACACGAAAGGACCGAAAGGCAGAGCTCCTTACCTTAGCAGGCGTTGTAGCCGAAGAAAGAAAGGCTGACTTGGACAAAATAGTGGATACTTTGGCTAAATCCAAGTCTGGACCAAATAACAACTCCCCATTAAAGGGTAAGGCCACCAGGCCTTTCTTAGAATCTGCGTCTGCTCTCCAGGACTTCAGCCACAAGGACTGGCGAGCAGACACTGCTGCAGCCGAAACTCTAGAGGTCAGCAGACTGGCATCTAAAGACAGTAGAAAGCAATGGTATGTAGCACTATATAGAGTCTTCTAATATACAGGAACAAATATTCCTTATCTACAAATGCTACAGCTGCTGCGGTAAAAAGAGCTGGGTAGTGTCCCAGTCTAATACAAAAGTATATGTTACAGAACAATAGGCAGCGCTTATAGCATAAAGATTTTTTAAATTTAAATATGCAAATACAATTCTTTATATTAGATAGCTGTATAAGTGGTAATCACAATAAAAAGGGGAACAATATTCCAAGAGCAATATAAAAAAGTAGAATACCTAAAAATTTCAAAACATGAGTAAATAAAAGTAGCTGGAGGGTATATAGATATATGCCCTGAGGCATTCGGCTCATTATACAGGAGATCGGCGGTCTACACATTGGAGAGGCTGCACTTTCACCTTCTATTAGGACGATACTATCCACAGACTGCAGCTGCCGCACCTGCCTCTCGCTTGTGCCCCAGGACTTATATACTCTATTGGAGTCAGCACCATCCTTTACGGGGACACAGAGCTTTCTCAACGGGAGACTGTCATATTAACAGAGATCCATCTATTTACCTTCATGGCTCCACAGGATTTCCCACTGCACCTTCCCGCTGATTGCCAAAAAGGAATTAAGGTACTGTCATCTACCACAGTGTGGAATAATTTGGGACTGCCTAGCCCACAGCACTCAGGGGATTTACACGGCACCCATGCATGGTAACCCGTTTGCATATAACTCTTTGAAACAGCTTGCAATTGCTTAAGACAAATTGTTTAACTGTCAGGTGGATAACACTGGAAACGTTATACTAAATTGGATTTGTTTTGGACTATAACCAATTTGCATGTGTATTGGTATATATCTATATACCCTCCAGCTACTTTTATTTACTCATGTTTTGAAATTTTTAGGTATTCTACTTTTTTATATTGCTCTTGGAATATTGTTCCCCTTTTTATTGTGATTACCACTTATACAGCTATCTAATATAAAGAATTGTATTTGCATATTTAAATAAAAAAAATCTTTATGCTATAAGCGCTGCCTATTGTTCTGTAACATATACTTTGGCATCTAAAGACAACCTCCCCAATATAGGAAGCGGCATCTATCATCTGTCCAATTAACGCTCACTGGATATTTGGAGCATCGTCAGGAAAGGTATCCTCTAATCCAGTGGTCGGGGAACAGGGGTAAATTACCCCACATGGGGTAAACCTGAAATTCCTGGGGGTAATGGATGCAGGGCTGGAGGGGCACGTGAACCGGGTGCGGCGCCAGTGACCTCCAGCCCGGCACCGCAGGAAGGCTCTAAGCTGGACTCCCGCTGAGATGTTATTACCAGCGGGCGCCCGGCTCCTTCCCTGCAGCCCCGCGTTCGCCGGAGTTCTCTTCTGAACCCCAGCTCCCGGCTCTCCCCATGCGCACTATGGGAGAGATGTCATGACGTCTCTCCCAAAGTTCCGAGGAGCAGCCGGGCGGATAGGATGGCGGCGAATGCAGGAGCGGGGATTAAGGTGTGTTTTTTTTTTTTTTTGTACAAGCGGCACTAAAGGGGCATGGGGGCACTGCTACAGGTGCATAACTATGGGGGCACTACTATAGGATTTCCTTCCTTTCAAATCAAGGGGGTAACATCGGCGTATCTAAATATATATTTGGGGTAAAAGGTAAAAAAGTTCCCCGACCCCTGCTCTAATCCATTGGTCCAGCTCTTGATGGCTTTAGCTACCCAGGAGATGGCCATGGCCACTGCCCCTGAGAGAGAGTAAGTGGACTTTAAACAAGCCTCCACCTTCCTGTCTGTGGGATCTTTCAGGGAGGAGATAAACGGTAATGGCAGTGTAGCGCTTTTTATCAAGGGGGTGACATGGGAAATCCACCGCCGGTGAGGTTTCCCACTTCCTGCAATGTGCTGCAGGGAACGGATAATTTGATGCCAACCGTTTCTGTGGTTGAAATCTCTTGCTGGGCAACTGCCAGGCCACCGCCATATGATCCGTCAACTGATCAGACAGGGGAAAAACAGCCAAAGTCACCCTAGTCTCTTTAAAATTAGGATACTTCGACCTAGGGACCGGTGCATCATTTTCTATGTGAAGAATGGCTCGCACCGCCCTAACTAATGCCGGCACATTAATGGAGGACTTAGGGCCTGATTCAGAGCCGGACGCTATTTGCGGACAGTCGTTCCAAAAAAGAAGCCGGCTATTTAAATTGAGCGCTCGCTCTTTGCGGTTTGTTGATGCCTCTATGTCTGAGCGAGCGAGCGAACGAAAAATGCGCTCGCTATTTTGTAAAGATGCCCCTTTGCCGTTCGCATCACAAGTCATCTCCGGTATTTATTAGATTAATCGGAAACATCGAAAGGCATCTGAACTGCTCGCAGTGCTTGTGGTAGGTTTTTCTTACCGCTATCACTGCGAGCAGTTCAGGCTAAAAGACAACCAAGTGACGTGGTCGATGACGCTCCTTTACTAATTATGCACTCCCATTAAACGCCCTTTTGACCGTTAGGCACGCCTGCGTTCGGATCTCCACTCCCCCGTTTTCAAGCACCTTCCCGTTACCACCCACAAACGGTACATTCTGTCAAACAAATTAGCAGCCCCTCGTTGTTTTGCGAGCGCACGATTTCCGACTGCAATGACCGGTTTGTGCATGCGCATTACGACCCATACGCATGCGCAGTTGTGCGAACATTGCTCAGAGCGAACGAGCGGCCGCTTACGAGCGGCTCTGAATCAGGCCCTTAGCCTCTACCTCCTGGGCCGTGGCGTCCTTGTCAGTGTTCTCCTGTACATCCCCGTCATCTGTAGACACATCAGTGTCTTAAATGCGCAGCCTGTGAAACCATAATAGGGCGCTTAGACGCCATTGAAGGCATGTCACTTTGTAGCATCGACTGAAAAGCTGAAGACGAGGCCGCCAAACTCTGGACAGAGCTGTAGAGTACATCCACCCAGGGTGGTGGAGCCACCTGAGGAAAACCCTGAAAGGGCACCACACACTGCAGCGGCACTGGGGTAGACTGAATATACATAGGCAACCCCGTGTAAGGACCAACAGACTGAGATCTGGGGGGAGACTGCAATAACTGAGGAATACCCGGGGAATGGGGGATGTCGGCTGAGGCAAACGCCCTAGTAGGGATAGCAGTCGGGACCACCAGACGGTCCGCGATTGACACCAGTACCTGTGAAAACATCGCCCAAGGAGGGCCCTGCGACATAGGGGGTTGAGAGGGGCCAGGTAATAGCTGGCACCGTCTGCACAGACCATCCTGTGATAAATCCTCCCTAATCACTCCCGCAGAACAGCGTCTGTAGGGGAACAACGCAGGAGCCACAGAGTGCACAACCTCCTCATCACACATGACCAAATATATATTTAATATATATATAGAAGTATCACAATAGAGAAGTCTAGCCTGCGCACTCACAAGTGAGCAACACAACACCCCACACTGTAGCACACAACTGTATGTGACTGACCTCACAAATACGTGATTTATACAAGTGAGGTCCACAGCAAAGCCCTTCCCCCTCACACCTGCCGGGCCGTAGGAGAAGGAAAGGGATAGGTATAAGCTGACAGTAAGTAGAAATATAGCACAGACAGGCAGCACTAGCAAAAGTCACATACAATGCAGAAAGTAATACTCACTGCACCTTTCCACTACAACCAACCGCCCAGATTCAGTGTCTGGGAGGGCTGTAGTGCTGTGTAAACTGTCCTTTAGCAGGGGAGAGGTACACAGGGGGACCGGACCACGCGCTGCCTGAGAGATCTGCGTTGCTGCCAGAGAAGATAGCCGCCGGAAACCTCAGAGGAGGAGTGGCCGCATGAAGAGAGCAGCTCAGCGTCACCAGTACACATGAGAAAAGGCGCGCTGAGCTGAGGGGAGGAGCCGCTAAACAAGGAAGGCTCTCTCCCCTGGCTAGTAATTAACCCCAGGGATGCCAGATCCAGCTTCCAGCCATTACTCCCTGGTGGTCTAGCGGACACGCGGGGTATGCCTCATGGAGGGGGAGACCGTTGCCGCTAACTAGCACCTCCGGTCTGTCCCCAGAGACTGGAGGCTGAAGACTGCATTTTCCCCGCGGGCAACCCAAGTTTGCGATGTCCGCGGCTTACCTATCCCAGTCGGTCCGGCAGCAGTCCTGGAAGTCCCCGGAGCCCGGTGCGATCCCCAGATAAGAACTGGCGTGGACTCAAGTGCATCCTGGGAGCAGCAAAAGCTTTAACTGCGTGGTGCTCGTGGATCCAGGTCCAGCTATACCCCAAGGTAAACCCTGTGGACCCCCTATGGAACCTGAAGTAGAAATGGCATTTAGCAGTTTTTTTTAATGAGAAAATCAGTAGTCCTGTCAAATTTGGGGCACTTGAAAATAGGTGCTAGCATATTTTAAAGTTGCTAAAGTGAAGTTTTAAAAAATGTGAAAAACACACCTGTTGCAAGCACTTGCAATCCCTAAAACACCTGACCCATACTTGGGGACCCCCAAGAAGTCTATTTTGCTAGTTTTTATGCTTGTCCCCCCCACTTTTTACTTTTTCGCCCCCAAAATTAAAGTACTTTTTTGGGGTGTTCTTAAGTTTTTGTTTGACACAGTTATTCTTTGGGGGGCTGTCCCAAGGGTCCTGAGTGGTCTCCCCACCTTTGCACCCCAAAATAAAAATTTTGCACTTCTTTTCACCTGCTATTCAGAGGCGAAAATTTTTCGCCTATTACATGGTATTGACTTTCCACGTACGCGAAAACCTTCGGGAATTGAATTAGGCGAAAAGCAGAGATCGGCTAAACTTTTTCACGGATCATGGTAATCCGCGTCGAATTGAATATGGGCCTTAATATGCTTAAGACTGAGCTGATCATCTTCCCGCCCTCTCGCATAACTTCACTTCCCACAATTTCATCATCAATTGAGCCTTATCCTGGACTCTTCCCTCTCCTTCAAACCATACAGTTAGCACCTCCCGCAGTCCTACCATTTCCATCTCAAATATATTTCCAAGATCATACCCTCTCTCATCTAGGACGCTACTAAAACTCTTATCCACTCATTGGTCATCTCCAGATTGGACTACTGTAACCTCCTCCTAACTGACCTACCTGACTCCCACCTGTCTCCACTCCAATCTGTCCTTAATGCTGCTGCTCGGCTCATCTTCCTCTCCAAATGTTCTACATCTGCCTCCCCTCTCCGGCTCCCTTTCAGAACTCAATTATTACAATCACTTACAAAGTCCTCACCCATTTCTCTCCCATTTACATCTCTGTCCCTTTACAATCCCGTCCACCTTCTTCGATCAACAAATGCACGTCACCTCTCCTGCCAACTGATTGCTTCCTCCCACTTCCGCCTCTAAAATTTTGCCTGTGCTGCTCCCTACCTCTGGAACGCTCTCCCTCTTCCCATCAGACTATCTACCTCTCTACAAATCTTTAAATGGGCTCTTAAGACCCACTACTTCATCAAAGCTTTCCAGCTCTCATCCTAACCCACTGCTACTTGTTTCTTCCTGTCTACCCCATCTGTATCATACTTGTTTGTCTGCCCTGCCCCTTTAGAATGTAAGCTCTCACGAGCAGGGCCCTCTACACTCTTGTGCTTCTCCTTACTTATACCGTCATCTACACCTAACACCTGTCTGCTTACGCCCTGTTGCTTATTTGAGTGTTATGATCAGTAATGCAGCAATGTATATGAAACTTGTCCTGCATAGTATTGTACTGTAAGTCACTTGTTACCTGTTATGTCTATGTAATTTGTAAGGCGCTGCAGAACACCTGTGGTGCCATATAAAGGATGATAATAATAATAATAATAATAATAATTAGCTCAGCTTAACCTTAAAATGTATACAATAATAAACTTGCTGAAATAGACAAATTTGAAGGAAGTCAGTTTTGGCCTAACTTTGGAGTGTACATCTCAAATCAGATTTACCTCGATGGATATGGCAAAACGTTAGACGAATTAGGCAGTTTGTACTTCAGTTTTAATTGGTCAAACTACAGGTACAGTATCTTCAGATGATACTTGCTTTGGGTGCACAGTTAAACTCCTCAGCAATTCTTAGCCATTATCCCAGTGGTTCCCAAACTGGGAGCAGTTATTTATGGTCAATGTCATAGGTAAAACCAGTAATTGTGGCTGCCAATAATAAAATATGTGGGCAAACAGAAGTTCCACCACCATATAACTGACCCTAAGGATGTCAGATAAGCAGAATTTAAGGAATTTTATCATTTTTGCAGAATTTCTCAACAAAAACATGTTGGCCCCAGAAGTGCCATGAATAAAAATGCTGATACTCTAGGGCATTGGCGTCAAACTCGGGCCCTCCAGCTGAAGTCGAACTACACATCCCAGCATGCAGTGCCACAGTTTTGCCATTAGGGCATGCTAAAAGTGTGGCAGGGAATGCTGTGATATGTAGTCCCACAAAAGCTGGAGGGCCAGAGTTTGACACCACTGCTCTAGGGTGTCGTGATTCAAGAAAGTTTTGGAAGCACTACTTTATCCTATTACACAAAAACTGCTGACACACAAACAAAACAAATCACAGATGCACAACTCCAAATTACTGAAAATATATATATATATATATATATATATACACACACACACACACACACACACATTTTGCAATCAAATTTTTAAATAAATAGAGGTTTTTAGCATAATCATGGCCAAGGTTATGGGCCCACCCACCATATCCAGGTAACCTCTGTAGGGTAGGTCCCTAACATACAAGGGTTCAAATCCAGGGCGCAGAACATCCCCAAACCAGCTCAGCCGAGCCACCCCAGGGCATCGCTCTAATGAGAAAGGTGACGTGAAAAGATAGATAAGATCAGCTACAAGTTTGGGGGTGTTCTGCACCCTGAATCTAAAGGCACACGCTGTGTGCCTGTGGTAAAAAAAATAAACAATTAATATATGCACTGCTTAATTTACTGCCAATGCCCTGTAAAACTTATGCCGAGAATAGATGTTGTGTAGCAGCGTGTCAGTGATCAAATTAATATTCACTGCACACTGGATAATTTATGCTCCCAAATTGAACAACACAGTGTGTGGCTTCTGACACTTCCAGCCATCACACTGAGCTGTTGGAGTAGTATGTGCGCTGCTTAACTTACTGCTGATGCCTGGTAAAACTAATACTGACAATAGATGTTGCACAGCAGTGTCTCAGCGTGTATGTGATCATACTAATTTATGCTCCTGAATTGAACAGCACAGAGTGTGGATCCTGACACTTCCAGCCATTACACTGAGGCTGGAGTACTTTACTATTTACACAAAGGGAAGATAAGTCCCTATCTCAAGAAGATGAATTTACAACCTGTGTCAACTAGGCAGTCATTGGAATGTCAGTGAGAAAAAAAGACAGTGCCAGAATTGCTCGTCATTTAACCACTTAACTGACGAATTCTTTTTCCAAAAACCGCTCCAAAATTGTCGGTGTCTTTTATGATTGAAATAGGTCAAGAACATAATTTTAAACTTATCCATCACTATTTTATTTGAAAATAATTTTTTTTTAAAACACAGTATACCAAAAAAATAGCGATTTTTATGTTATACTGTAGTGATGGCCATTGACATCTGTACCATCGATAGTTCAACCATCGTTAGAAGCCATCAGTTGTTTAGCGATTGGTCGAGATCTGTGTAGACCACAACTGCCGATGTTTCATAAACATCGATTGAGGGTTGCCATCGATAGTGCAACATTGATGCCCACCAGCAATGGCAAACTACTTGTTTTCAGACAGACCATCGATGGTTTGCAAACCATCGATAGTCGGTTGCCATCCGATATCAATATATATATATATATATATATATATACATACAGTATATATGTACATACATACACATATATGCTGTTGCTTACACACACACAAATATATATATATATATATATATATACACATATTTTTTGTTGTGTTGGTTTATTTTTGTTTTTTTGTATCTATGGTGATGGTAGCACTTTGATGACGCATCTGTTGATGACGTCATCCTTTGTGCGCCGATTGAACGGGCGTGTGGTCCCGTTTCCGGCGTTCACTTCACGGGGTTATTTAAGGTAAGATGTAATTGTTTGTCTTTAGCCTGACGAAAATGCCACAATAAACGGCATTGAAACGTTGCCTTTTTCACATATGCTGCATAAGAGTTCTTCATTTCTAAGACGCCTGGAGTGCTGCACCACTTTCTTTATACGCTGTGTATCTTACCTTGTGCGGGCACCCGACGCTGCTGTATGTCATAAGGGAGAGCCGGACCATCCGCTGTATATTTATGTGAGTTACATATATAGCATTCATATGCTAACTCTGTCAAGGCTCCCTGCTATATATTATTTGGATTCTCAACGAAGTGGACTTATATCGTCACCTATCTATGCAGGAGGGTTTATACTGAATTCCCTGCTCATTAAATATATGCATTGAATTTTATTTTAATATACATTTTTTTGGGGACTATGTGCAATAATTGAGTTTTTAATCATACGTTGATTATATGATTGGGACTGTTTGAATTTTTCTTTTTCTTGTTGATATATATCTATTTGGCATTTTTTGGATATAATATCGATCAATTTTGATACCATCTATTGACATTATTCAATTTATTTGCTTTTTCTCTTGATCTACTACATATATTTATATAATTAAGACATGACAGATGAAACTGGTTTGAATGAGGCTAGTGGTTATTCATTTATGACGTATACCATAGGAGATGTACACAGTTACTCTGAAGCTGAAGCTGATGATATCCTTTATAAAGAGATTCTGGCTGAACAAGTTGAATCAACACCGGTAGATGATCTATATAGGACATTGTTAAAACTTAAACGTAAGGAAATTGACTACTATTACCACTGTATATCCCTCAGTGATTACCATCGCGCTAAGAAGATTCCTCGAGGGCTTCGAGTAAGAAACTCACCCACGATAGGGCGCAATGATCCCACCTTTTGTAAAAAATGGGTGGGAACCCTTAACAAATGTTCCATGGATCTCATGTTATTAATTATTGAACAATCTACCAAAGAAATGAACTGTCTTAAAACAAAAATTGCTGATTTTGAATCTATACATAAATCCATCATTGAGGCTGATACAACTCAGAATTGGTACGAAAAATTGAATGGGCAAATAAATATTTATAAGCGTGACCTAATCAAATTTAAATCTGATAAAAGAACAAAGGTAGATTTAGATTACGAGAACCATAATGTCTATCGGTGGACCGATAGACCAGGTAACTTTGGTGTCAAAAAACCATTTTTTCGTCGTAAACATCGTATAGAGAGAGATCCTGATTCATCAAACAGCTATACATCTACAGCGAGTGAATCTGATAGTATGCATATTAATCCTGTTGATAATCGCCCTTTAGGGGTTACTACCAGGACAGGTGGTGCAGGGGGAGGCGGAGGCGCCCGTACACTAGACGGGGGCGGCAATGGCAGAGGCAGAAATCGAGTGGGCAGACCGCCCAGGGGTCGGAGACCTTAATAGTCAATTTATCGGACTACAAATTAAACACCTATGAGGAACAGTTACTAACTAAAGGACTGTCATTTGTACCCACCTATCGGCAAAATCCTTTACAGTGGGAAATTGAAAAATTCCGATTACATCGACAGTTGAAGTTAAAGGAATATTTTTTCAAAAATCCTCCGATGCCATCAGCTTTACATGAGGTGCCCGCACAAGTCTCTAAACTCCTCCCTAAATCTACCTTTGAGCCACAGTCACATAATGCCTCTATCCGTACTTTCATGAGATTACTTGAAAATCAGACTAATATCTATGCCTCACAACAACCAACATTAAGGAGTAATTTGTCTATTCACGAGAGAAAAGCATTACAGTCTTTAGCGTCCAATAAAGACTTGATTTTTAGACCCGCGGATAAAGGGGGTGCCCTGGTTATCCTTAATTTCCAAGACTACAAGGATGAGATTGATCGCCAGCTGTTGGATCTTGATACTTACAGTCAATTACCGCGGGATCCGACTTTTTCTTTTAAAAAAGAACTGTTTGATCTCTTGGATGGTGCAGTACAAGGCGGTTTGATATCAAGTAAAATTAGAGATGCCCTGATTCCGATAGGTCCTGTCGTACCATTGTTGTACATAATTCCTAAAATACACAAGTCTCTTGTGAAACCTCCGGGCCGCCCGATTATATCGGCAAAAAATTCTTTATTTCAACCTGTGGCTCTCTTTTTGGATTCTATCTTACAGCCTTGTATTCAGTCACACCCCAGATTTCTACTTGATACCACGAGTTTATTGATCAAACTTAATAATTTGCCTACATTTAGTGATGATATTCTGATGTGTTGTATTGATGTTCAAAGTCTTTACACGGTGATCCCTCATGATATGGGCGTGGCGGCTGCCGGCAAATATCTTGCGGGTCATCCAGATTACCATGGTCCAGATTTGAAACTTGTTCTAGAATTACTGCGGATGGTATTAACAAAAAACTTTTTCTATTATGATGGTCGTTTTTTCCTCCAGGGCAGGGGATGTGCCATGGGTTCTAGTGTGGCCCCCGCCTACTCTAATATATTCATGTTCGAAGTAGAACAGGATATTTTCTTTACAGATGCCCATATTGCAGCTAATATCGCCCTTTACTATCGTTATATCGACGATATCTTATTGTTCTGGAGAGG
>JAUIMM010000528.1:4502500-4622500 GCA_031769625.1 Taudactylus pleione | reverse complement strand
ATTAAGACGCATGTACTGCAACTCCATCTATCTCCGCTGGGCCGTGACATCAGTAATTGTGCTGCTGATTTCGGCGGGTCTTGGCTGAGCTTAGTTAGCAGCAAGTCTGCAACATGGACTGCACCCACCTGATGCTTGGAGACGTTCGGTAGGGTGATGCCTCTTATCCGCATCCTTACTACACCAGCCAGGGTCCTATCGTCTGACCCCGTGGATCGGCAGCAGACGCCATCTGCTGCCACGAGGCCAGTGTACCCGGCTGGTTAATGCAGCTTAGGAGAGGTAGACACTCCCCCGGCAGCTCCTCCCCCGTCCCATACGCAGTCGCTAGAAAGGTTTCACGCATCTGGGTTGCTCCGCCTGCCCTCCATGTGTATGAGACGCTCACGGTCCACGCAGTGCACCTGGTAGCTGTGGTCTTGGGAGGGTCTGGGTCAGACCCCTTGGTTAAGGTACAGTACCAGTCAAAAGTTTGGACACACCTTCTCATTCAATGGTTTTTGTTTATTTAAATTATTTTCAACATAGTAGATAAATTCTGAAGACCTCAAAACTATGAATGAACTCATATGGAATTATGTTGTAACCAGAAAAGTGTTAATCAAATCAAAATGTTTTATATTTTAGATTCCTCAAAGTAGCCCCCTTTTGCTTTGATGACAGCTTTCCACACTCTTGGCATTCTCTCAATCAGCTTCATAAGGTTGTCTCCTGGAAAAGTTTTCCAACAGTCTTGAAGGAGTTCCCAGAGGTGCTGAGCACTTGTTGGCATGGTTTTGAGTTAATAGGTGTGCCTTTTCAAGAGTCAATCTCTGGAATTACTTGCCATCTTAATGTGTTTGAGACCATCAGTTGTGTTGTGCAGAGGTAGGGTTAGTACACAGTGGACACCACTATTTGACTACTGTTGTAATCCATATTATGGCACCAACCACTCAACTCCGTAAAGAGAAATGACAGTCCATCATTACTTTAAGACATGAAGGTCAGTCGATACGGAAAATTTCAAGAACTTTCAATGCATCCTCAAATGCAGTTGCAAAAACCATCAAACGCTATGATGAAACTGGCTCTCATGAGGAGAACCCCTGGAAAGGAAGACCAAGAGTTACCTCTGCTGCAGAGGATAAGTTCATTAGAGCTACTAGCCTCAGAAACCGCTACTTAACAGCACCTCAGATTAGAGACCACATAAAGGCCCTCATTCAGAGGCGGTCGGAGGATGCAAGCGGTCGCTCAGAAACTGGGCGGCCGCTTGCATCCTAACCAGCCGCCTCTGTTTCGGTCGTTAGGCTGTGGGTTTACACCCAAAGCTCTAACGACCGCTAGGGTGATGGTCGCGATGGTCATAGACCATCGCGACCATCTGGGCTTACAACGAGACCCTAGGGTAGGGTTTCACTTGTCGTAAGCCCCGGAGAGCTTCTGGCTCTGTCAGAGCCGGAAGCTCTCCACTGACATCACTAGTGATGTCAGTGGGGCCTCCCCCAAACGGCAGGCGTTCCCATGGGAACGCCTCCGTTTGGGCTGCCACCCCCCCGGCCCGCCTTCCAAACGGGGCGAGCTGTCAATCAACATCAACAGCTCGCCCCCTTTGGAAAGAGACCCGCTACGACCGGCGCTGTCGGTCGTAGCGGGTCTCACGCATGCGCGCGAAGGAGCCGGCTCCCTCATGCGCACTGGACAAACATTGAGGCGGCCGTGCGGTCATAGACCGTACGGCCGCCTCTGAATGAAGCCCAAAGACTTCACAGAGTTTAAGTAGCAGACAAATCTCAACATCAACTGTTCAGAGGAGACTGCGTGAATCAGGCCTTCATGGTCGTATTGCTGCTGCGAAGAAGCCACTACTGAGGATGAACAAGTATAAGAAGAGAATTGTTTGGGCCAAGAAGCACAAGGAATGGACATTAGACCAGTGGAAATCTGTACTTTGGTGAAATTTGAGATTTTTGGCTCCAACTGCTGTGTCTCTGTGAGACGCAGAGAAGGTGAGCGGATGGTTTCTGCATGTATGGTTCCCACTGTGAAGCATGGAGAAGGAGGTGTGATGGTGTGGGGGTGCTTTGCTAGTGACACTGTTGGTGATTTATTCAAAATTCAAGGCACACTTAACCAGCATGGTTACCACAGCATTCTGCAGCGCCATTCCATCCCATCTGGTTTGCGCTTACTGGGACCATCATTTGTTTTTCAACAAGACAATGACTCCAAACACACCTCCAGGTTAAGTAAGGGCAACTTGACCAAGAAGGAAAGCGATGAAGTGCTGCGTCAGATGACTTGGCCTCCACAATCACACGACCTAAACCCAATTGAGCTGGTTTGGGATGAGTTGGACCGCAGAGTGAAGGAAAAGCAGCCAACAAGTGCTCAGCACCTCTGGGAGCTCCTTCAAGACTGTTGGAAAACTTTTCCAGGAGACTACCTCACGAAGCTGATTGAGAGAATGCCAAGAGTATGCAAAGTCATCCAAGCAAAAGGGGGCTACTTTGAGGAATCTAAAATATAAAACATATTTTGATTTGTTTAACACTTTTTTGTTTACAACATAATTCCATATGTGTTTCATAGTTTTGATGTCCTCAGTATTAATCTACTATGTTGAAAATAATTTAAATAAACAAAAACCATTGAATGAGAAGGTGTGTCCAAACTTTTGACTGGTACTGTATCTGGTGCTCTATGTCCTACCATTCCATTGCGTTGCTGTAGCTGATTTAGAGCCAATTGTAATTATATTACATGTGCATTGTATGTGACTGTTTGCTAGCTGCTGACTGATACTGTTTTTATTTCTGTCAATTATAACGATCATTGTTAATTATTTCTGAAGTACTTCACATTAATTGAGATTTTGTGAATGCTGTCACATAACTTTGCGATTGTGCCTTTACTTTGAATATGTCAAAAGATAAAGGGAAACAGGAGGGGGAGCCACCTGTGCTGGTTTCATGTAAATCATGTGAGGCTTGTGTGTCCTCACAGAACATAAAGGAGGTTTTGTGTGTTGACTGTTGTAACGTACCATCTTACCAGTCCGGTTTACCTGTTGTTGGATAAGAGCCATCTTTGTCCCAAGTTATGATGCAGCTGGTGGATCATTTGACTACTCCATCGATGCCTCCTTGGATGGGGTGTCCACACATGTTTTCACTTCCTATGCATTCTGCAATAAGTTGTTGATGGCCATTCTAGTCAGTTTGGCACCATCTAATGTTGATAACAGTCCAGTAGTGACCACAGCGCCTAAACGCAAGTCTGCCTAACATATGAAATCGGTGGAATCTGATGATGCACAGGATTCTTCTCCAGGATCTACTTCTGGGGAGGAGGATCATCCATCTACTGTGGATGTTACTACTTTGGTGAGGGTGGTTAAATCAGTCCTAGATATTCAGGATGATGAATCTGCTCATTGTAAGAAGAGTCCGGTGTTTAATCACCACCGAAAGGTGGTCAAAACTGATTTCCCTGTGCCTGAACAGCTGACTGAGCTCAGTGAGGAGGCATGGGGTAACCCTGATAAGCGGTTTTATGTAGATAGGAGGATAAAATCATAGTATCCGTTCCTACCTTCTGTATGTGTTCAGTGAAAGGTACCTCCTACTGTGGATGCTCATGTAACGCATTTAATCGGCTACATAGCCTATTCCATCAGCATCTTCTCTGAGGGATTCCACATATAAAATGATTGAAGCCTGTCTTAAGGCAATATTCTCATCATTTACCTGTCTGGCTATAGCTAGAGCCTGGGTAGCCAAGGCTGTTGAAGGATGGATTGAGGCATTGGAAAAATGCTACCAGAGAACAGATGATAAATAAATATCTCCGACATACGGGATACGGCTTCCTATCTGGGAGGAGCTTCAGTGGATGCTGGAATTTTAGCTTCTAAGGCATCAGCAGCATCCATAGTAGCATGCAGGGCCCTTTGGTTAGATCTTGGAAAGCTGATGCAGGATCAAAGAGGGCACTGGAAGTTTTACCTTTTTCATGGAAAAGTACTTTTTGGAGCAGAATTGAATAACCGAATTTCTACTTTGGCGGCTTCAAAGTCAGCAGGTCTACCATCTAAGTCAAATAGTACAGCTAGGCAGGTTTCGTTCAGTCCTTCCGTCCTCAGGGAAGAGGTAAGGTACAGACTTCTTCTAGGCCGTCTAGTTTTCGTAAGTCAAAATGACAAACTAGACGTTCAGCTTCTAACCTGGAACACAAGCCCTCAGCCTGATGGAGCGGGCTTTCTCCTGGGGGACCCCAGGGTGGGGGGCCGACTTCTTCAGTTTGCGGATTATTGGCATTGAACAACTACAGATGTCTGGGTCTGAGAAGTGGTCTCTCAGGGGTATGCCCTCACTTTCAAAAGACATCCTCGCCAGAAGTTTTTGCCACAAAGCCTCCATCAGATGTGGACAAGGCCTTGGCTTTTCAGGAAGCCATTCATTCCCTGCTACAGGCATGGGTAATAGTCCCAGTTCCTGTGTCCCAAACAGGGAAGGGGTTTTTACTCAAATCTTTTTCTGGTCCAGAAGCCGAATGGGGCATATCGCCCTATATTGAATCTAAACTCCCTCAACAGGTTTATCCATGTTCCCAAATTCCGCATGGAAACTCTCAGATAAATTATTTTGGCTATGGAGCCGGGAGATTACATGGTTTCCCCGAATATTCAGGATGTGTATCTGCATATTCCAATTATTCCATCCCACTAGCAATTTTATGATTTTCTGTCCTGCAGGCTCTACCCTTTGACCTTTCTACAGCTCCCCGGGTATTTACCAAATTAATGTCAGTCATGACTGTTTATCACAGGTGTAAGGGAGTCGTATTTCTGCCATATCTGGACGACCTTCTGATATTGGCACAGACTCTGGTGGTTTGCAAAACCATCTTCAACTGACCATAGCCTGCCTACAAAGGCATGGCTGGATCATCAACACAGCAAATGGTACATCTGGGAGCATTTCTAAATCCTCAGGCACAAAGGGTGTTTCTGCCTGAAGACAAGATTGGGGCCTTATCAAAGTGGATACATATGCTGCTACGCAAGTGAAGAGTATCCATTCTGGGAGCAATGCAGGTGCTGGGATCAATGGTATCGACCTTCGACGTGGTGGGGTATGCTCACATCTATTCCGGGCCCCTGCAAAGGTTGATTCTCTCCAGGTTGATCAGACAGCATTATTTAATATGATCACTCCCTTCTGTGGTGGTTAAAAAAGAAGCATCTAAATAAAGGGCGCCAAATTGGGTGCTTCTCACCATGGATGCCAGTCTTCGTGGATGGGGGGCAGTGACTGAAAGGTCATCACACCTTCCAGGGGAGATTGACAAATCAAGAAAGTCATCTGCCAATAAACATTCTGGAACTGCGAGCAGTATACAAAGCACTTGTCAGGGCTCAGGCTCTGCCCCAGGGCAGCCCTGTCCAGATCCAGTCCGACAAAGCGACTACAGTGGCCTACCTCAATCATCAGGGATGCACAAGGAGTTATGTGGCCATGAAGGAAGTGACAAAAGTTCTCATTTGGGCAGAACGTATCTTTCAGCCATCTCGACAATATTCATTCCGGGAGTACTCAATTGGGAAGCAGACTTCCTAAGTCGACAGGACATACACGCTGGAGAGTGGTCTCTCCATCTGGGAGTGCTTCAGCTCTTGGTAAACAAATGTGGTACTCCAGTGAGAGATCTCATGGCGTCATGCCACAACCACAAGGTCCCCAGGGACAGGTCCAGAGGCCCATCAGCAGCCTTCGTGGACTCACTGGCAGTAAGATGGGACTTCAAGTCGGCGTATCTCTTTCCTCCAGTTTCTCTGCTCCCAAGAGTTCTCAGGAAATTCAAACAGGAAGGCGGAAGAGTAATACTGGTGGCCCTGGCTTGGCCCAGATGTCATTGGCTCACCGACATACAGAATCTGTCGGTAGACAGTCTGTATCCTCTTCCTCTGTGGCAGAATTTGCTAACGCAGGGTCCCTGCCAACATCTGGACTTGCCCGGTCTGGCTTTGATGGCATGGTTCTTGAATCTTCCATCCTAAAAGCAAAGGGATTTTCCAGTTCTGTAATTCAAATGATACTTAGAGCACGGAAGCCTGCTTCTGCTCGCATCTATTACAGAGTTTGGCATTCTTTTGGTCAATGGTGTTCTCATAAGGAAAATGATCCTAAGGTGTGACCGGACGCCTTTCGTCTAGGCCGGCCCTGGTCACGGGTTAGCGCATTCGGACTCCCACTCACCGTCAGTGACCACCTGTCACTGACTGCGCCGTGGGCGTAACTATGCTGCCACCACCAAACTCTACCATCGGAATTTGGAACCGCTTATTAGGTACACTCAGGCTCCTACCTCGGCACCTGCAACTGCTTCTGCTGTGTATGCGTTTAACTGTGGACACACCTCCTGTTTGGTGTCGGCTGTTCCCACCTGATCCCTCGCAATGGACCAGGTCTGCAAGATAGCTTGGCAGAGGGCTTGAACTTGGAGACACTGAGCTCTTACCCAGAACAGCAGGAGAACTGAATAGCGTTTTGGCGCAATTCTGTTGGTCGCAGGATTGAATCAATTGAAGTAAAGGCAAACTGTGTTTTATTGCTCAATGTCTTAAAGAAGACTCAACCTTCCGAATGAAGGGGTACATTCAGCATACAAGAAATCTTATCAAGTCAGCAGTTCTTCTCCACAAAGGATTTTTCAAGATGTACACATACAGGGCTCACAGTCCCTCCTTTTTATCTCATTCTTACACACAATATCACAGGGGGGTAAATCCACCCTGTGTTCGACTCAACCAATCATTCTGTCTCACATAATATAATTGAACAACATATTACATTTCAAAGGAGTCACCCAAACACAAAACTGATTTATCATATAGTAATAACTGTCTCCTATAATGTTGATAGAACATGTCACAGGAAATAGTAAATGACATTCATCCTTCCCAATGGAAGTATCAATCAGTTTGGCATTCCCCAACCTTAAAACACAAACAGGTTGTCCGCACAGACCTGTGTGATAAATCATTATTATTACTTAATGCACCCAGGAACAATTAAATACATGTATGCTAAAGAAAGAAAGTGTGTTCCAAAAAGGGGCACTCATGGACTATTTTATATGGAAGCATTATGCTATGGAAATCTCATTACTGGTAGCCCAAGGAAAATGAAAATCTTAAAAATTAATTTACCAGTAATGAGATTTCCATAGCAGAATGCTTCCATATAAAATAGTCCATGAGTGCCTGTTTTTGGAACACTTTTTCTTTCTTTACCAACCTTAAAACATTCAGTGACATCCAAAAGGTTCTGAAGAACAAACAAATTGTCTTTTCAAAGGAAGTTCTGTAACCGAAGGGTTTGACCATATGACACCACTCACACCTTCAAACAGAAACCTTACAGCCAGAGTTCACTGACCACAACAGGTCTGCCTATTGATCAGACCTCCTTCTAGGAAATCACAATCAGCATGTAGTTTTTGCAGACAGAGGCTGGTCATGTCATATACAAGCATATATTCAAGAAGTGCAATTTCTCTACAAAATATACATTTAAACTAGGGGTGAGCGGGTTCGGATTTCTGAAATCCGAACCCCCCCGAGCCCCCCCGATCCGCGGCCGATCCGATTCAGGCTCGACTTTTCCCGCCTGACACGGATCTGAAATCGAGGCAAAACGTCATCATCCCGCCTTCCGGGTCTCACGGGTTTTGGATCCTATATAAGGTACCCGCGTCGGCGCCATTTTCTCACTCGGCTGTGGACAGTGAAGAGGGAGGGTGGGAGTTAGGGCTGGCTGGGCTGTGTAGTGGTGTAGTGTAGTGTAGTGTAGTGCAGTGTAGTGTTGTGCTGTGCTGTGCTGCGATGTGCTGCTGTTGTCCATAGGGGCTGTGTCCACTCCAAAGTCCTGTGCAGTGTCCCAGTCCTAAAGGGGTGCTGTAGTGTTGTCCAGGGGGTGCTCTGTCCGTCAGGGGTGCTCCCCCCAAGTGCTAAAAAAATATTTTTTCTGTGTTTGTGAATTGTGTGCACTGTGGCTGCACGTGCATCAACAAAGGAGCAGCGCCAAGCATGCGCCTGTGTCCCATAAGTAAAGGCCGGCTGGCTTGTCCGTTAAAGGGTGCTGTAACCCCCAAAGGGCACTCCAAACAAAATAAAAAAAATTTTTCTGTGTTTGTGAATTGTGTGCACTGTGGCTGCACGTGCATCAACGAAAGAGCAGCGCCAAGCGTGCGCCTGTGTCCCATAAGTGAAGGGCCGGCTGGCTCATTTCTTAAAGGGTGGTGTAACCCACAAAGTGCACTAGTCTCCAACAAAAATAAAAAATAATTTTCTGTGTTTGTGTGAGCCTTAGCCGCACGTATATATCAATATAACATCAAGAACCACTTCCTCCTAGTGCTGAAGCTGCTGCCACTAGTCATGACATAGACGATAACATGCCATCAACGTCGTCTGCCAAGGCCGATGCCCAATGTCATAGTAGAGGGCACATACAATCCCAAATGACAAAGTTCAGGAAAATAACCTTGAAAAAAACATTTAAATCATCTGAAGAGAAACATAAACTTGCCAATATGCCATTTACGACACGGAGTGGCAAGGAATTGCTAAGGTCTTTCCCTATGTTCATGACTAATGGTTCAGCTTCACATGACGATGGAAGCCCTCCTCCCACTAAAAAAATCAAACGAGTTAAGCTGGCAAAAGCACAGCGAAGAACTGTGCGTTCTAAGAAGATATCACAAATCCCCAAGGAGAGTCCAAGTGTGGTGGTGGTTGCGATGCCTGACCTTCCAAGCACTGGACGGGAAGAGGTGGCTTTTTCCACCATTTGCACGCCCCCTGAAAGTGCTGAAAGGAGCACCCACAGTCCACTTGCTGATATGCAAATTGAAGATGTCACTGTTGAAGTACAACAGGATGAGGATACTGGTGTAGCTGGCACTGAGGAGGAAGTTGGCGAGGAGGATTCTGATGGTGATGTGGTTTGTTTAAATCAGGCTCCGGGGGAGACAGTTGTTGTCCGTGGGATGAAAAAGCCCATCACGGTCATGCCTGGGCAGAAGACCAAACATTCCACCTCTTTGGTCTGGCAATATTTCTATCCAAATCCGGACAACAACTGTCTTGCTATATGTACCATATGTAAAGGTGGAATAAGTAGGGGTAGGGACGTTAACCACCTAGGAACATCCTCCCTTATACGGCACCTGCAGCGCGTTCATAAAAAGTTACTGTCAAGTTCAGAAACTTTGGCTAAGACCGTAAGCAGTCCAGGGACACCTAAATCCCGTTGTCCTGTTGTATCCAAGCGCCTGCAAACCACACCGTCAACTCCCTCCTCGTCAATTTCCTCCTTAGTCAGGATCGGAAGTAGTCCTGCAGGCCATGTCACTGGCATGACTGACTCTCTTATCCGGGATTCCTCCGGAGGATCCTGCATTGCTACGCCTCCTGCTGCCGCTGCTGCTGCTGCTGGGAGTCGTTCATCATCCCAGAGAGGAAGTAGGAACACCACTACTTTTACTAAACAATTGACCCTCCAACAGTCCTTAGCGAGGAGGATGAAGTACGACAGCAGTCATCCTGAAGCAAAACGTATAACTGAGGCCTTGACTGCTATGTTGGTGTTAGACGTGCGTCCGGTATCCGCCATTAGTACAGTGGGATTTAGACAATTGATGGAGGTAGTGTGTCACCGGTTCCAAATCCCGTCTAGATTCCACTTCACTAGGCAGGCGATACCGAGACTGTACAGAAACGTCAGAAGAAGTGTCCTCAGTGTCCTGAAAAATGCTGTTGTACCCAATGTCCACTTAACCACGGACATGTGGACAAGTGGAACAGGGCATACTAAGGACTATATGACTGTGACAGCCCACTGGGTAGATGTATCACCTTACGCAGCAACAGCAGCAGCGTCACCAGTAGCAGCATCTCAGAAACTCCAGCTCGTTCCAAGGCAGGCTACGCTGTGTATCACCGGTTTCAGTAAGATGCACACCGCCGACAACCTCTTAGAGAAACTGAGGGAAATCATCGCCCAGTGGCTTACCCCACTTAGACTCTCCTGGGGATTTGTGATATCTGACAACGCCACCAATATTGTGCGGGCATTACATCTGGGCAAATTCCAGCACGTCCCATGTTTTGCTCACACAATAAACTTGGTGGTGCAGAATTTTCTGAAAAGTGACAGGGGCGTGCAGGAGACGCTTTGGGTGGCCCGAAAAATTTCTGGCCACTTTCGCCATTCAGCGACTGCGTGCCGAAGACTGGAGCGCCAGCAAACACTCTTGAACCTGCCCTGCCATCATCTGAAGCAAGAGGTTGTGACGCAGTGGAACTCAACCCTCTATATGCTTCAGAGGATGGAGGAGCAGCAAAAGGCCATTGAAGCCTATACATCCACCTATGACATAGGCAAAGGAGGGGGTATGCACCTGACTCAAGCGCAGTGGAGAATGATTTCCGTGTTGTGCAAGGTTCTCCAGCCCTTCGAACTTGCCACACGTGAAGTCAGTTCAGATACTGCCAGCTTGAGTCAGGTCATTCCCCTCATCAGGCTTTTGCAGAAGCAGCTGGAGAAAGTGAAGGAGGAGCTACGACGGAGCGATTCCGCTCGGCATGTGGGACTTGTGGATGAAGCCCTTCATTCGCTTTGCCAGGATTCCAGGGTGGTCAATCTGTTGAAATCAGACCACTACATTTTGGCCACCGTGCTCGATCCTAGGTTTAATGCCTATGTGGTGTCTCTTTTTCCGGCCGACACAAGCCTGCAGAGGTGCAAAGACCTGCTGGTGAACACACTGTCAGCTGAAGTGGAACGTGACACGTCAACAGCTCCTTCTTCATTTTCTCCCGCAACTGGGGCTGCCAGGAAAAAACTTAGGTATCCTAAGCAACCCGCTGACGGTGATGCAGGGCAGGCAGGACCAAGTTTGGGCATCTGGTCCGGACTGAAGGACCTGGCAACAATTTCTGACATGTCTACTGTCACTGCATATGATACTGTCACCATTGACAGAATGGTGGAGGATTACATCGGTGACAGCATCCAAGTAGGCATGTCAGACAGTCCATACCTGTACTGGCAGGAAAAAAAAGGCAATTTGGAGGCCCCTGTACAAACTGGCTCTATTTTACCTGAGTTGCCCCCCCTCCAGTGTGTACTCCAAAAGAGTGTTTAGTGCAGCCGGGAACCTTGTCAGCGAAAGGCGTAGGAGGTTGCTTCCACAAAATGTGGAGAAGATGATGTTCATAAAAATTAATTATCAACTCTTCCAGGGAGACCAGCCTCCAGAACGTACAGAGGGACCTGTGGTGGTGGATTCCAGTGGGGACGAGTTAATACTCTGTGAGGATGAATATGTACACAACACTGAAGAGGGTGAGGAATCGGTGGATGAGGAGGATGAGGACGACATCTTGCCTCCGTAGAGCCAGTTTGTCCAGGGACAGATTAATTGCCAGCTTGTTTTGTGGGGGCCCAAACGAACCAATCATTTCAGCCACAGTTGTGTGGCAGACCCTGGCGCTGAAATGATTGCTTTGTTAAAGTGTGCATGTCCTGTTTATACAACATAAGGGTGGGTGGGAGGGCCCAAGGACAATTCCATCTTGCACCTCTTTTTTTTCTTTGAAAAACTAGGCCCCAAACTGTACATAATGCAAACTGCCATCCTGTCTGCCACTGCAGTATCACTCCTAGATGGGTCACGTGTTTGTGCCGCCCATTCGTGTCGCTTAGCATAGTCATCCAGCTACCTCGGTGCAACCTTTTGGGCATAAAAACACTATTGTGAGGTGTTCAGAATAGACTGGAAATTAGTGGAAATTAAGGTTATTGAGGTTAATAATAGCATAGGAGCAGAAAAACCAACACATTCTGTGATTTTAGCTGGTTTTTATGCTTTTTAAAAAAAAAAAAAAAAAAATACAGATCCAAAACACAAAACCCAGAACCCAAAACACAGAAGGGTGGTTTTGGCAAAACCAATCCAGATCCAAAACACGAAGAAAGATCCAGATCCAAAACCAAAACACAAAACAAGAAAAGTGGCCGGTGCACACCCCTAATTTAAACCATATAGTGCATAGCCTATTAAATATACGTTGCTTCATGCACTAATACATTGCAGAGCAGCTGCAGTGCATTATAGCAATACATATATATTTTAATAGAGTTTATTATAAACCATGTGCAGTGTGCTATTACACTGTGTCCTCACTGGGACCGTAACTGTTTCCGCGCTGGTCGCAGTGGCTCCCAGCGTGCAGCCACACTCTACCTACACTCCCCCAGTGCAGTGGGTCCTGGCCGCGACATATAAAACATTAAAAACACACTTATTAACACTCAGCGCGTAGCGCAGAATATACATTTACAATGGGCATCTGGTGCCTCTTCGTTCTTTTAAAAAACGGGGGTTAACCCCTTCAGTGCCGCGGCAGCCATTAACCCTGTGTGGCTGGCCTCCGGCCACATAAGTTATTTAGGATTTCCAGGATACTGGCTTTTCTGCAGGCAGGGTTATACAATGGTCTCCGCTTGGCCACTTTGAGAGTGCAGGTTTCTGCACGGTGAGTCTGGTTCCAGAAGAAGATTGCTTCATTAACAGATGTTATAATTTATTTCCAAGGAGTCCTGTGAGTTCAGCCTCCTTTTGTTCCACCGGTAGCATCGTGGGATTGGTCTTTTGGTTCTTAAGGGGTTACATGCTTCCCCATTAGAACCTTTAGACTCTGTAGATTTGAAGTTGTTGATAGCAAAGACACTTTTTTTTTATCTTGCCATTTCTTCTGCTCGCAGAGTCTCAGACTTGGCAGCACTCACTTGTCGCTCCCCATTTTTGATTTTTCACCAGGATAAAGCTATTTTTCATACAAGGGAGGGTTACGGTCCTAAGGTAGTGTCCCGTTTTCATGTAAATGAAGAAAATGTTGTTCCAGCTTTTCCGGCTCCAGACCTTTCTGTAGGTCCTCCCTAGATGTTCGTGCTCTCCGTATTTATGGTGAGCGTACAAACTGTTAGAAAATCATATTCTCTTTTTGTATTATATGGTTTTCACAAACGAGGATGGCCAGCTAATAAGCAGACTCTGGCGAGATGGCTACGCATGACTATCTCTCATGTGTACACACAGGCTGATCTTCCTGTCACAAGCACGGTGACCGCACATTCTACTTGGTCTGTAGGGCCATCGTGGGCATCTTTGAATCAGCATGCACAATTTGAAGGTGGAGGGAGTACCCTACTCACGGTAGGTATAGCTCTTTGTAAGTGTATCTCGGTATCTTTATATACTTCTATTAGTCCTATCCAAAACGTTATTCTCTCCACCCTCTGTGTGCAGTCCAAAAAATATGACCAAGGAAAGTGATACCAAAAAAAACTTTATTAAAAAAATCCCAAACGAAATATCTAGAAAAAAACAGCATTAAAAAAACCAAAAAACACTAAATAAATCATATCCAATAGAATACAGAAGACTGTCCTAAAATGAACAGTTAAAAATTATTAAAAGACCAAATCTTTAATTCAAATATAGGTTAAAAAAAAGTAGATCATACCTAAAATTCATAAGAGGTAGAGAGGTTGTTCACATTCTTTGCTGGCTGACGCGTTTCGGCCCCAATGGGTATTTATCAAGACATGCCTAGAGTGTGAAAGCCCCATATTTAAGGATAGAACAGCCAATCATTTGTGGGAGGAAATTACATCAGTGGCCTAATGCAATCCGCAGCATCATTTACAATTACACTTGACATCATTTATAATTGCAGCATCATTTACAATTACACTTGACATCATTTATAATTGCAGCATCATTTACAGTTCCACTCAAAATAGATTCATAATACATGGGGTTATCAGTGTATACAATATTTGATATGCTAAATACAAAAAATACATCATATTCTTTAAGAATTCAACATAAGTTGCACTTGCCATGGCAACCCAAGCCAAACAGAAAAGTATTATAAAATGAGAGTAATTCTTAAATTTCCATTAATCGGGTGAGATCCTGGGTTGTTTGGAACTACTACCTAATAGGCATACTCACTATTCATAAGGAAGAATTATCTTTGTGTGAAGCAGTGGCGAACATCGCTCTGTTACGGTAATTAGCCGAGACGTACATGACCGGAAGCTGTCGCCCACCTATTTCCTCCGTCTATGGAGCGCAGGATGGAATTCATGTGTGGCCGGAAATAGTAGGGTAAGCGGCCGAGGGAGTGATCGTTGTCATCCAGAACAAAGATGTAGCGCGTGGTGGAATGCAGTGTCGTCACTTCCTGTTGATTAATGCAGGAAGAATCACGGCAGCCATACCTCCAAAGCTCTGTCAATGCCCAGAATGGGAGGAAATCCACCCATGGCCATTTTTTCGTTTTTGGGAGGGGGATTTAAAAAAAAAAAAAATTAAAGAGAATTACTCTAATTTTTACATAGAAGGGGACAATTAAGATTTTAACATGTGGGAGAAGATAGACATTCAAGAAACGTTTAAGAAACAACATATATGGTGTAATTGCAATAGTTGTAGAATACTGTTGCCTAGGCAACCGCATCTTCTGACTCCATTCCAGGTTATATCTAAATATAAGCTGACAATAAATGCCAGAAATACACTAACTCCTCGCATTTTTCACCAGTCATATACATAACCTAGATACAATTTCAACATTTGGGAATATATTATTTTGGCAAATTACAACACAGAGCATTAATGGAACCACTTTAGTCCGAAGTCTCTATTCAATCCTCCAGGGATTAAAGTCTTACATTTATAAATCAAATTCATTTCTGTCTTCGATAAAACCCTGGAGATATCCTAATGTCTTTTATTACCTTTGACTGCTTTGATACCATAAAAAGCTGACACTAAAGAAATCCATTGGTGTTCTATTTCTGATAAGTGGGCTGAGAGGGCATGTGACTCAAGCTCTTTTTTTTTTTATGTTTCATATGTGCTCCCCTAATCGGACCTTCAATGGACATGAAGTCCTACCAATGTATACTTTGTCACAAGTGCAACGTATTGCTTAGATGACGTTTCTGGTGTTGCACGTTATAATTTTAATATCCTGACCATTGATGTTAATTGATTCAATTTTTATTTGTGCCTCCACGTTTAATATTCTTGCATCCCATACAAGCACTACACCGGTAAACCCCTGTTGATGTGATGTTTGATAAGCGGAGGCCTGGCTGACTGACACACACTCACTCCCTGGACCCTGTCTGAGCCTGAGACAAGCGGCAGCTGTGCGGTCTGAGTGGGGGAGGACTAGAGGACAGGACGGACGGACTAGATGGTATGGGATTTGGTGCCACTGCCTGTTTCTCCTGGCCCTGCTTGCCTCTGCAAAACTTGTTGAAGACTGACGACTAGAGTAAAGTGCAGCTGTTGTAACTATAGGCTGAGTCAAGTGAATGTGTGACTTTTGTTAGTGTGGGCTGGCTGGGGGGTGCCATGAAAAATGAAAGTTATTTTATTCCTGTGGGGAAAAATGCATGAAAGTTAATTTTTTTTATGTTTCCTGTGGGGCTGGGCCAGCCCTGTGGTGTGGGGCTGCTCCTGGGCCATGAATGTTATTTTATTCTGTTGATACTTGAATAACTTGCTTAAGTTAGCCTTTAAATGTTTTAATACTTGTATTTTTAAATAAAAGCAAGCCATTTTCATACTTTTATTTGTATTTATTCACTCATTTTATTTTAGAAAAAATACAGAATAATAATTTAATTGATCAACTCAATCCCAGGAATTCTTGGATTGAGATTTTTTTTCAATCCCGAATCCCGGCATTTAATATATAAGGCGGGATTGGCTTCCCTGCGCACCTCCAACTATGGTCCACTGGGCCGACTGTTTGGACTTGTAGATCCAGGATATATAATGCCACTACGGATCTCCCAGACAGAGTTTGAGTGAACGCTATTAAACCTGTTGCACTTCCAAGTCACCCAAACCACCTCCTGCCATCGAGTCAGCTGAAGGGGCACCCAGCTTGCAGAAACCTTGCTCAGGCCAAGCTTTTCATGGAGTATAGAGCGGATGGATCACAATGAGATGCCTATTTCCTTCTCTAACTGGGCCATGGTCACCCTGGTGTCTACTTCAACTATGGCATGCATGGCAGCAGCATTGTCCTTGGTGATGGCTGACACAGGTCGGTCGCAGCACTCCTCATCTTCCAGGCACTGTCTCCCACGCGGAAATTCTGCAGACCACTCAAACACAGTGGTTTGGGACAGTGCTTCCTCCCCAAAAGCAGCTCTGTCGGTCAAAACTCTCCTGCGGTCGAACACCACTCCCTGTAGTTGTAGAAGATCATGGCTCTCCAGTGGCCTCTGTGAGCTCCATAATGAGTTTCTTGAAGGAAGTGAACAAGCTGAATTCTTCGGTGTGCAGTGCTGCTTATATATAGTTCTGTGCCCTGAAGTGTCACAAAACTTCAGAGATTACAGTTCACAATCAGACAGTCATATTTTCTCTACCAATTCACTGCACATCCAGAAACTTATTGCACACTCCTTCTATATTTCAGTTGGATTACTAATGAAATTAACTTGCCATACATTATATTGTAGCTTTGTTTTTATTTGTAAAAGATATGTCCTCCTTTTGTGAAAAGCTAGTCAGCCTTTGAAATCCATTTGCACTGACATCTCTGTACTGGGGTGGGCTTGTCTGCATCCAGGGTCCTCCCAGTGGAGACATGCTTAAGCGGTATACGTTTAGGAAGCCGGCGGACGGAATGCCGACCGCCGGCTTCCAGACAATTTAATCCCGACGAGGGATGAATGACAGGCGTCTAAATCTAGACGCTTGTCATTTACCAACGCTGGGATCCCGATCGAGCGGATGCCGGGCACCGCAGCGTATAGCCGCGGGTGGAGGGGGTGTTAGGGTTAGGCACCCCCCATGGGTGGTTAGGGTTAGGCTAGGGGGAGGGAGGGTTAGGGTTAGGCACCCCCAGGGGGAGGTTAGTGTGGATCACCCCCCCGGGGGACTTAGGTTTAGGCGGCGGGGAAGGGGGGGTTAGGTTTAGACACTTAGAGGGAGGATTAGGGTTAGGCACAGGGGGCGGGGAGGAGGTTAGGGTTAGGCACCCTAAAGGAGGGTTAGGGTTAGAGGGAAAAATAGGTTAGTTTATACTTACCTAGGGACGATCAGTATTTCCTCCTCTGTCGGACAGCCGCTGTCGGGATTTGAAAAGCCGGCTAGGAGACCAGCGGTGATTCATACCGATTCCGCTTAAGCAGCTAAATGTAAACCAACAGTGCAACAGTAGTTCGTAATTTTTTCAAAATAGGCACTATAGATCTATTTCATTTATTTGTATTAGACCGAGAAGTTCAGCCTCTACTGTTCCCTTTAAAGGCCTAGGTTAGTTCATCAGATGAAAATGGATTTTTTTTGTAAACGGATGTTAAATTGCCATGATGACATAGTTGAACAATGTTAAAATCTGGTCCAGATTGTTTTGAATTACATGCAAGCTGCTTTACATACTAAAAAAAAATGGTTTGAACACAGAAGTTCATAAGCATTACTAGGCTGAATACAAATATCTATCTATAATATATATCTATATTATATAGATCTATCTTTTCTATATTGATATAATTATAGATATATATGTGGGCCATTCCATGAATAAGGTTGAATAATGCATCTAGAACTTTCTTTTATCATAAATTTGTTAAAGCTTAAAGTTAATTGTAGTAAAAAAAAAAAAAAGTCTGTACTTGCTGCAAAACAAAATTACAATGTACTTGTGAAGGGACAGAACTCAAGAATGCAAAAAAAGGTAACATAACATTAAACTACTGTGCTTTTTCCTGTGCAAGGTAAGCAGACCCAGTGGTTTAATAATACATTAATAAAAATTTTTGTATATTTGTTCTTTGTACAAAATAAAACAATTGTTTCTTCTTCACCCTTCCATTGGGGACACAGGGACTACGCTGGGTTATAGGCAGGCAGATGAATTCTGGGCACCAAACAGTTAAATTTCTTCAGCCCAGAGCAGCCCAGTATGCTCTTCCCCTATACCCCAGCCACAGGCAGGCCAGTCATGGTTTGCTGAGCGCAGGACTGTACACCACTACAGCAGCCTCATAATAATTTTTTTTCTTCAGTTTTACGTTTTATATTTTTGAGCTGTTTCGGCGCTTGTGAGCGGGTTGGCAACCTTGGCCGGGTACTTACAGCACATGGAGGATCCCAGCCACAGTCGAACACCGGGGAGCTGCATCAGCGCACCCCTGCTAGACAACCAGGGCACTTAGGCAGTGGGGGGTCTGCACTGTAGGTGGTCATTGCCCAGGGGAACTAAGTCAGCAGCTGGAGGTACGTTCTCATTAGCTCCTCCCCCAGCCCATGGTGATAACTGACAGAGGCTTCCCGCCATCGGGTTACTCCTCCTCCTCTCTCCTCCCTTACTCAGATGCTGGCCATTTCACTGTGGTGCTGCCACAGTTTGTTTTCACTCATTGTTAAATTTGTGCGGCACCTAAATGCAGTGCACTGTTCCTTATTGCACCCCTCTATTATATAATTTGGTGTGTGGAACTTTCCTTGGAATACAATAGCATGTCTTCCAAAAACAAAGCACCCAAGGAAGTGGAGGCTTCTTTGCTGCGTACATGTCGAAACTGTTCTGCTGGTCTTTCCCCACAGGACGTGGTCCAGGATGGTCTCTGTATTTAGTGTTGCACAGGCACGCAACATGATGGTCCATCTACAGCTTCCAGACAGAAACCAGGGCCAACCTGTCGCCGGTAATGGCACAGTGTGTGGATCACCTTACAGCTCCCGTGCCTGTCCTCTGTCTGCTTTGGGGGTTTAAGCTGCCCCTCTTTTGCAGTCTCATCTGCAGCTGCCTGCGCTAGAGCCCTCATGGATGAGCACCTTCTCCCAGTCAGTACAGTGCAGCAGATGCCGTACTTCTGGCCGCAGACCATCCAGACGTGAGCGCTTTTGTCCCCCAGATGGGTGATGTTTCCAAGTCTGAACTCTCAGACCAGGAGGAGGATTTTCCAGTGCCTCTGAGGAAGAGACCTCGTCTATTAAGGAGGACGCTGACTGCTCATTCCACCTGGTCGGTTGGTACCTCTTGGGCAGCTCCTTGTGGCGCCTCTGCGGAGCAGCTTTGCAGGGCAGCCACGTGGTCTTCTGCTCATACTTTTTTGTCCGCTTTTATGCATTTGATATCTTTGCCTCCGGATGCGGCCTTTGGGCGACAGGTACTCTGTGCAGCTCAGGAGCGTCCCCTTCCTTAGAAGAATTGCTTTGGGACATTCCACCATAGTTCTGATGTCCCCTATAGAAGGATGAAGAAGAAATGGAGACATGTCTTACCTGGTTGTCATTTTCTTTGAACTCCACAGGGGACACACGGCGCCCACCCTGACGCACCTGACTGGCTGGGTTTCCCCTTGTTTTCTGGTTTTCCTGTCTCTTCGGGTGTTTGTTTCTGTGTGTGTGCTGGTCTTCCTTCTCCTTCTTCCCGCTCCTGCCTTAGGCTTGCTAACTCAGCTGGCCTGACTGGAGGTGGGGTATAGGGAAAGAGGAGCCTGGGCTGCACTGGGTTTAAGAAATGTAACTGCTTGGTGCCCAGACTCCATCTGCCTAACTGTACCCCAGCGTAGTCCCTGTGTCCCCTATGGAGTTTGAAGAAAAGGACTTAACCAGGTAAGACATAAGTCTCCTTTTTGGTGACAGAGTGGGACATCCAGTGTGACGGAAATGTAGCATGAACATAAGTCACACAGTTAATTTTATATATATATATAATGCTGTAAATATACTAAATTGATTAACAAACCTTTTAAACTTTCTCATGAAATACAGCTATTCACATGCATTTGTTTCCAATAGTAGCAAGCTTCAGGATTAGCATTTACAGAAATTCTAGTGTTGTCGCATATCTCTTCACCACTATAGGAAACACATGTTATTTAGACCAAACAGTGATTTTACAAATTAAATTTTTTGGCAGCTTGATTTCACTTTCTGTGGAATGGCCCATATATTATATATCTATATAAGTGAGCGAGTCTGTCTTTTTGTCCTTTTATATACGGCCAGAGTTTTGGACCTAGCTCCACCAAATTTGACGGTGGTGTAGTTTGACCAGGATTAGGTATTTGCCTAGGTTTGAACTTCGCTAGGAACACACTGTCACAGAATCCCTAAAAATGGGGATACTCTTAAATTACACAGGTACTTGGGCTGACTCCAGTGGAAATTGGCAGTTTGCCAAAAACCTGTGCGAAAGCTATAAACATTTCCTTTCAACCTCACAGTCTGAGCAAACTTGATGACTCATGCAGGTTAATATAAAATGCGGAGCCTTTTAATGCAAGGGTGTAACTAGAACTTAGTGGGCCACATAGCAAGATCTTAAAAGGGCCCCCCCCAGAGGTAAAAATTTTAATAAAAAATTTTCCCAACACAGACCCCATTCTGGTTATGCTATACTGTAGTACCCCTTATACACATTGTGCCACACAGTAATGCCCCTTACACTTTATACCACACAGTAATGGCCTTTACAGATTATTCCACACAATAGTAGTGCCCCTTACACATTCTGCCCCCTCCCCAGCAATTCAACTGCCCGTGTCCCTCCAGCAGCCAAATCAACATCACTGACACCTGTGCTCCCCTCGACTGACCTGACTGGACTGGTCCATCTTGTGTGTGAGACTGGGTGCAGGGGGAACGGCGGGCCACAGGGGCAGCTCGGGCACCATAGCAGCCGCATCCCCTTGCACCCACGGTAGTTATGCCACTGTTTGCATGCATGTTAGCAAACAGTAGGTTCCTTTTCAGGATCAATGGAATGGGGTTATAGGCGAGGACAATGTAAACAACTAAAGGCTGCAGTTGTACTTCAGGGTCCAGTCATCAACCCGGGCAATGCCGGGTATCCCAGCTAGTATATAATAATTATATTTACATTTTTTTTTCTTCCTCCTTACTTTTGCAGATATGCATTCACAGTGTTGGCAAACATCTTTGTTTATGCTGCAGCCTGGTTGCTGCTGCACTTCCAGTTGGATGAAACTAGACCTGAACACACACACTTGGGACGTCAGGACATTCCCATATTCAGGGTGGGTGATAAAAAGGAAAAAACAATCTGTGTGTTAGCCATTTGTACAAAATACATATATCAGCTTTGCAGTATTTTATACCAATAAAGACTTGAACTGAGCAGAGCATAAAAGGGAAGATTTATGCTGTTTGCTTCACATTTAGAAAACTGAATTACCTATACAACTCCTTTTTAAAATAAAGATTTTATACACACAAATTTTGATGGCAAAAGGTATGCATTTAATAGCAGCCATTTTTATGTTCTTTGTAAACTCTTACAATAGCCATTGTATATATGTGTATATACAGTGTGTGTGTGTATGTATATATATATATATATTACAATGCTGTCAGCAATGCACAGTCCATGTCCAGAGCTATATTCATAGATGATGTGCTGCTGCTTCCTGGCTCTTAGCCACAAGAGCCAATTATCTAGAAAATGTAACAAACGTGGAATGCGCACTTGTGAGAAATGGTAAAAGACCATCTTTACTAATAAATCAGCTCACGTACATCAGAAGTTTAAAATGGCAAGCTTAGCTTTAACGGATCACACGGTTCCTGGTACACAGTCAGGGTAGCAGCCAGAGTTAATCTCCAGAGATCCACGCCGGCTCCAGAGGTAGCAGATGATGTCACTACAGCCACGTCTTTTAGCCCAGTCCAACGCGTTTCATCATAGGAGAATTTGTCAGGGGGCGTGGTTCTTTCTCTGTCAGGCATACATATGTACTATTATTCGTATGGCTTGGAGCAAGCTCAAAGTTGAATATTTATTGAACTCCTTTATGTGATTTATAAATTGGTTATTTAGAACCTGCACACAGTTGATTGGTTGTGTCAGCTGCTGGTACCCAGGGGTCTATCCCAGATCCCCTGTTTTGCAATATGGAGTAAATATGATTTACGAGTACCTGTGCTTGACCTGCTTGTGCGTGGTGAAAAATAAGTATATCTACTCCTAATTCCTAAGAGAATGAAGCTAGTAGCAGAGTGATTGTCAAAAAAGCTATGTTTATTGTAACCATTGTTATCAGGTTTTTGTGTTTGCAGCAGAAAGATTAGGTTCTCAGGACAGTCACAATGCTTCCTTATCCCTAATGCAACTGCAGATGGGCAAAATAAACAAATGTAGGGTGCAGGGGTAGGTTGGGGGGGGGGTGGATGTGGAGATGAAATAGGGGGATAGTAACAGTTCAGTTTCCTGATTGGTGGTGATGTGGGACAGACCTGGGTGTAGGTACTGTCCTCTATGTATAAAGAAAAAATTAGTCAAATAATATCCACTTGCTCCTAACCGGAGAAAGAATTAAAAGTCATGCACGATCTGTTGATAGTAAATATCTCATGATACCGTGACCAGCATAATCCGGACCAGTCTCCTCCGTTGGAGTTGGATTCTACTCTGTGATTCTTGTGTATGTGTATATATATATATATATATATATAACACTTCTATTCTTCATCACAGGCAGGCTGCACAGGACCATGCAGGTATTACAGGCAGTCTACAACGTCTTTTTAAACCGCAACACAGGTCACAGCATAACAGGAAACAATCTTCTTAGCACAGTTGTTATGTATGGTCCCTAGCGTAGCCCAAACCCCCAGCCTATTGCCTGGCCGGCTTGTCCAGCTTTGCGAACCCTGTTCTTTGTGTCTGAAGCTCTTTTACCAGCCACTGACAGGTGCTTGTAATCAAGCCTGCTGTTCAGACTTGCACACATAATACTTGGCTTGGATCTGAAACCCTGCATTCTTACATCCTTGTCAGTTCTGTGCTAACCCTGCCACACTCCTCCCCCCTTTTTTTTTTCCAGGCAAGCTCTCGGCCTCGTCTACATCTATGTATGCTATCTGGAAATACACTCGTCCACTAGCTTTCCAGACTCCCCCTTCACCCCCTTCCTCCTCCCCTAGCTTCACCACAGGGTTGTTTTTAGGATTTGTAGGGATGGTTACCCAAGAGCCTAGTCCTGCACAGTCTTGAGGGCAGAGATGTAAGTCTAAGAGTTGAGTGACAGCTTCTGGGCTGAGTAGAAGCCTTGGGGGCTGGTAGCCTTGGCTTTGCTTGATGTGGCCTTAGGGCCAAGGTGCAGCATTTTTGTTGTGTAGCAGCCTTGAGGCTGGAAACTTTGGCTTGCTGCAGCCTTTGGGCCAAGATGCAGCCTTAAGGGATGGTAACCTTGGCTTGATGTGGCCTTTGGGCTGTGTAGTGGCCATGAAGGCTGGTAACCTGGCAAGGTGACCCTGAGGTACGCTAAGTGCCGCCGGGTTGACACTAGCGGCAGTACATAGGATGCTGAGGTGCGCTAAGTGCCGCTGGGATGACACTAGCGGCAGTACACAAGATTGCGTACACAGGACGATGAGGTGCGCTAAGTGCTGCCGGGATGACACTAGCGGCAGTACACACAATCTCGTAAAATGGTGTGCGACCTGTGCCGCCGGGTTGACACAAGCCACTGGACGCTGGGTTGCGCACTGTGGACACTGAGTGCAGTCCCTGCCGCCTGGATGATGGCAGAAGGAGGTAATGCAGACCGTGCCGCCAGGATGACTCAAGCGGCAGGTAGTATAAATGTGGACTGTGCTGCCTAGATGATACAAACGGCTGGAACAATAAAGCTGACTGGATACTGGGAACTCGACTGAATACAGGAGACTATGCCAGAACCGGAAATACGTGGAACGCTATCACCGGCATTGTAGCAGTACTCACACAGGGATGAAATAGAGACAGGAACCAATCAGGGTCAATCCCAGCATGACTAAGAGAAGATAGGAGGAGTTTCAGTGCACCTTCGTCCGGCGTTCACCTCGTCCTGAGGATGCAGTTTGGCGGCTTGTGACAGTTGTTTGGAGGTTCGTGACCCACAAACTTTCTGGAAAGGCCATCTGCATGGAGGTGCTGTTTCCCCGAATGTTGAGGCGCATCGAATTTGAATGGCTGTAAGGCCAGAAACCAGCGGGTCACATGGGCATTTACTTCCTTGTTCGAGTGATCTGTGATTTAATTTTAATTCTCGTCCCAACAAATAATATCTTATCTGCCCACTTAATTGCCAAGCATTCCTGTTTCACAGTTGAGTATTTGCACTCTCTGGTCAGAAATTTCCGGCTAAGGTAGAGGATGGGTTTCTCCTCCCTATCTACCTCCTGGGTAAGGACTGCCCCTTATCCTGTTCCCGAGGCATCAGTTTGCAATACAAACTGCTTCTCAAAATCAGGTGCTTACAAGACAGGCAATGCACACAAGGCTTTGACTTAAATCCTGCCAAGCAGTGTCTGCTGACTTAGACCATATTATTTTGTCTGGGGACTTCTTCAGGCATTCAGTTAGTGGTGCCGCCCTAGTGACAAAGCCACATATAAACCTGAAATGGTATCCTATAAGACCAAGAAATGTCCTGAGTTGTGAGTTGCATTTTGGTTTAGGCCATATGAGGACCGCTTCCACCTTATTGGGCTGTGGTTTAACTTGCCCTCTGCCTACAACATATCCTAGGCACTTCGCCTCCACCATTCCAGTGGCACACTTCGCCGGGTTAGCTGTGAACCAGTGTGCCTGTAGAGACTGTAATAACGCCTCCACTTTTGAAAGGTGCGATTTACAATCAGAGCTAAAAACAAAGTAATTTAGATAAGCGGCTGCATACTCCCTATTTGGCCAGAGCAACTTGTTCATAGCTCTTTGAAAAGTCCCAGGAGCTCCTTGTAACACGAAAGGTAGCATCTTATATTGAAATAGACCCTCTGTGGTGGAGAAGGCTGTTTTTGCCTTGGCAGCTCCAGTTAAAGAGATTTGCCAGTACCTTTTTGTTAAGTCAAGAGTGGTGAGATACTGGCTTTTTGCTAAATTTTCAACTAGTTTGTCAACCTGGGGCATAAGGTAGGAGTCACTCTGGGAAACTTTAATTAATTTGCGGAAATCTTAAAGGCTTAGGGACCAAGGCAATTGGATTATTCCACTCACTGGTTGATTCCTCTGTAACCCCTAGGATCAGCATCTCCTCCACTTCCTGTTTTACCGCCGCCCGTTTGGCTTCAGGAATACGATATGGTCTTTGTTTTCACTATCCCATGTGGAGTGTTAATATGTTGTATAATTCGGGTTTTCCCAGGGAGGGCCGAGAACACATTCTGATATCCAAATCAGTCGCTTCTTGTTTTTGGCTAGGAGTCCGCATGTCTTCAATAGGTACCTGACGCACTGGGGTTTTACTAGCCACTAAAGAGGGCTGACTGGTACTTTTTTTTTTCCCCAGGGTTTTATTAAGTTAAAATTGGTAGTTCTGTACCTCCTTTCTTCTACCCTCCTGGCGCACTTTATAATTAAAAGGTCCTACTGCTGCTATGATCTCATAGGGTCCTCTCCACTGAGAATACAGCTTACTGTCAGTGGTGGGCACAAGAACCAGTACCTTGTCTCCCGGATTAAAAGAGTGGATGACTGCGGTAACGTCATATATACGTTTTTTACGCTTTTAAGTCTCAAGCATATGCTCATTCAGAAGTGGTTCAATGTGCCTTAAACAGCCATACAGTTGGGACACAAATTGAATGATAGGCTCTGGGAACGACAAATCTAAGAATCCTCTGGGTTGTCTAACATAGTGAAAGGGGCTGAACACTGTAGAGGCTTGGGGCACCTCACAAACTGAAAACATTAGATTGGGACCTAATTTTACCCCATTTCGCTTCTCTTGAGACATAACCCTTCTCATCTTCTTCAGGGTTCGGTTGAAGCGTTCTACTAAGCCATCTGTCTGGTAAACCAACGTGTTAAGTTTATCCACCCTCAACAGACTACATAACATTACAGACTACATAAATCTTTCATCAGTTTAGATTCAAAAGGGTCTGTCAGGACCTCTTTTGGTATTCCTAGTCTGGTCCACATCAATAGTTCCCGGGCAATTTTCCCAGATTTCATATTGCATAGTGGTATGGCCTCCGGGTACCTGGTTGCATAGTTCACCACCACTAGTATATACTGATGCCCTCAAGCAGATTTTTCCACCGGCCCTATCAAATCCATACCAATTCGCTCAAAATGCATGGAAATGATGGATAGGGGAGCCAAGGACGCTCTAAACTCAATTCGGGGTGCTGTCTTTTGGCACACTGGGCACTCCTGGCAATATTTCTTTACTGCTGTGTGAATGCCTGGCCAAAAGAACCATAACTGGATACGCTGGAGAGTTTGCTCTTCCCCCTAAACGGCCACCCCATAAATGCGTGTGAACTGTGCTCAATACCAGTTGCTCACGCTTCCGGGGAACTAGTAGCTGGTCTATGCTCTTACCAGCAAAAAATTACACAATATAATCCTTTTTCAATATAAAATATGGCACACCTTCTGGTGACAAAGCAGTAATTACTTTACCATTTACCTCCAAAACAGTTTTTAAAATGCATTTATAAAATTTCCGTCATTCTGTTGGTCCCGCCCAAAGTCCTGTAAAGACACACACTCACTAATGGGAGTCCAAGGGGGCTCAGTCTGGCTTTCCCCCTTCCGCTCACTGGCCAAAGAGGGTCTTATAGTCTCAGAACTTTGGCATCCTGAATATTTGGTCTCCTGAAGATCCTAAGCTGATGTTTGTCTGCCACTGTCATGTCCTAAGATCAGTGGGTAAGGAGGTCTGTTGGCTACTGCAGCTACCATTTTCAATGGTCATCCTTTTATCACCACAGGCAGGTGCACTCGTGGACATTCTTCTATGGTTCTAAAACCTGGACAGCCCCGGGAGGAACTAGGTACCATCAGACGAAACAGGGTGGTTTCTACCTGGATAATGCTTCCGGCAGCCATGCTGACCACAGGACAAGTGGTTTTCCCCAGGCTGCAATTCATTGGCTCTCCCTGCTTTTGGGCTGTCTCGGAGTATATGTCCTGGCTTGCCACATTCAAAATGCACGGCTGGAGGTGGGCTGGTTTGTTTAAATACTGGGACCCGGTTTCTGGGCTTAGAAACTGGCGGCAACCCTTGTGTGGCTTTATTCAAGTTTTCAAGGGTCAGGTACCACTCCATCGCCACAGCTAATTCAAACGTTTGAGGGACAGCCTCTAGGGCCCACTTTCTAATACTCATAAAGCATGGTCTAAAGCAACAATTTCTGCTATGTGGAGCAGTATTTTTTTATGCGACTGTAACCATGCTTTACGCAGTCTGGCCTGTTGGATCTTTGGAGGCTCAGACGGGCTCAGTCGCCACTCATGAAACTCTTGAGATTTACTGGGGCCTGTCATCCCAACCCTGCTGAGTATAGCCTCTTTCAGGCAAGGATAGGAGCTAGCCTCTGATATGGTTAGATCAATATAGGCTCTATGTGATTCCTCTGTAAGGCAGGGAGCTAATCTGGCAGCCCATTCCTCCTCTGGCCACTTTAACCGTACAGCAGTGCGTTCAAAGGTGCACAAAAAATGAGTTGGACTTTGAAGAAAAATAATTAACAATGGTAGACTTACCTTTGTTAATTCTCTTTCTTCGAAGTCCATAGGGTCCACAGGGATACCATGGGGAAAATGTGGTTGGAGTGATCCAGGCACCAAATAGTATGCTTTCAGCTCCCAGGATGCCTCAAGTCCTCCTCCACATAAACCCCGGCCACAGGAACAGAGAAGGAAAGAGAAGGAAGGACAATGTACACCAGAAACACTCACACGAGATGAGAGAATCCATGACTAAAAGAAAAATTACCCAATGCAACCAGGTGCGTCAGGGTGGGTGCCCTATGAACCCTATGGACTTCAAAGAAAAAGAGGTAAAGGTAAGTCTATTAACTCTTAACTCTTATTTTCTTCTTCAGGGTCCATAGGAATCCACAGGGACACCATGGGACTGTCCTAAATCAGTTGCCCTAAGGGTGGGGACACTCCTGAGCAGAAATGAGAACCCACCGCCCAAAGGAAGCATCCTGAGACAAAATTGTCAAAGGCGTAAGACCTAAGAAAAGTGTGGACTGAAGACCACGTGGCTGCCTTGCACAATTGTTCAGCAGAGGCACCACGTCGAAATGCCCACAATGGTCCCACTGTCCGGGTAGAATGCGCTGTCACCATGTTTGGAATTGGGAGATCATCATTCATGTAAACCTGAGAGATTGTCATACACAACCATCGAGCCAGAGTTTTTTTATTAGATGGCCAGCCTCGTTTGTGAAAACCCTATAACACAAAAAGAGCATCTGATTTTCTAAAAGTTTGTATGATCCCCATAGATATGGAACCACATCCAGGAAAACTTCAACTACTGAAAGGTCTGAAGACTTGAAAAGCTGGAACCACAATCTCTTCATTGACATGAAAACAGGACACTATCTTAAGAAGGTAACCCGCCCTTGTATGAAGAACAGCTCTATCCTGGTGAAAAATCAAAAAGGGGGAGCTGCCAAATCAGAGACTCTGCGTGCGGAAGAGATAGCGAGGAGAAAGTGTATTCGCAGTCAACCACTTCAAGTCCAGAGGTTCAAATAGAGGAGCTTGTAACCCCTTGAAAACTAAACACAAATCCCACTGTGCCACCAGTGGGACAAAGGGTGTTTGCACTCTGAGAATACCCTGAAAAAAATTTCTAACATCCGGCAGAGAAGCAGTCTTTCCCTGGAACCAAACTGACAGAAACCTGTACTGAGTGGCCGGGCGCAGACCAAGGTCTAACCCAGCCTGGAGAAAAGCATGTACCTGGTAGACCCTGAAAACCTTAAGGCCATACTTTCTGTGGGAAAACTAGTGACCAAAAGAATGCCAAACTCTGTAATATGTGCGGACAGAAAAAGGTTTTCGTGACCTAAGCATCGTTTGAATCACAGAGCTGTAGAAACCTTTGGCTCTTGAGATGGAAGACTCGAACCACGCTGTCAAAGTCAGACGAGGTAGGTCCGGATTCAGGCAGGGACCATGTGCTAACAGATTCGGCCATAGAGGAAGAGGAAACTGAGGAGCTGATTCAGAGCCGCTCGCTAGATGCGATCGTTCGCACGATGTGTATGCAAATTGCGTAGGCAGTGCAATCGCACAGCAATGCATTAGCGCACCCAGTATTTTTTAGAGAACAGTCACAATGGGCATGATTGTATTCAAAGTGAAGTGAATAGCGCCGGGAATGAGGTCCTGGAGCTGTTCAATCCATCGCACTGCTAACCCAGACTAAGGATTTAATCTCACATCCCTCCGACGAAAGTTTAGTCGGAGAATGCCAGTTCTCGCGCCTAAACACCCTGTTTAAGGCGTGAGAATGAGCCTTCCACAACCTAACATCGCGATGGATTGAATAGCTCTGGGAGCTCATTCCCGGCGCTGTTCACTTCGCGTTTAATTGAATCATGCCCATACTGTATGCAGACACGCACCAGCCTGTCTTAAGACTCCCACTTGTGCACGTCATGTCCAGGAAGTGTATGCAACCATTGGTACATCTCGTAACATCAGATGCGATCGCAGTGCTTGAGATTGACCATACCCTGCTGCAAGCACTGTGAGCACTTCAGTGTAAAAACAAGCCAGGTGACGTGTAATATGATGCTGTCTTTTAATTATTCACACCTCTAAAACGCCGTTGAGGTGCTCAAGCACGCCTGCGTTTGCACCTCCACTCCCCCGTTTTTAAAGGCCAGCCCCTGTTACCACCTACAAACTGCTTCCCCTGTCACTCTTTGCTGGGCTGCCTATGCGCAGCGAGCGAACGCATTGTGAACTTTCGCTAAGGTATGTGCACTGCAATACATGCGCACAATGCATACCAACGGCAGCAGCGAGCATATGCATCTTAGCGAGTGAGTCTGAATGAGCTCCTGAGTGTCTATGGATAGATTCTGTATGTCGGTGAACCAATGGCGCCTGGGCCAAGCAGGAGCTACCAGTATTACTGTTCCATCTTCCTGTTGAATTTCTTGAGGACTTTCGGGAGGAGGGAAATCGGAGGAAAGAGATGCCAGCTTGCAGTCCTACTTCACTGCAAGCGCGTCCATGAAGGCTGCTGAGTCCTGGACCCGAACCTTGTGGTTGTGACATGAGACCATGAGGTCCACGTCTGGTAGGCCTCATTTGTTTACCATAAGTTGAAAAACCCCATGATGGATAGCCCACTCTCCGGCATGTATGTCCTGACGACCTAGGAAGTCCGCTTCCCAATTGAGGACTCCCAGGATAAATATTGCCGAGATAGCCAGAAGAGGACGTTCTGCCCAGATCAGAATGTTTGTCACTTCCCTCATGGCTGCATGAATTTGCGTGGCTCCCTGATGATTGAGATTGGCTACTGTGGTCGCGTTGTCTGACTGGATCTGGACCGGCCTGCCTTGGAGTAGGTCCTTTGCCAGGATGTGCGCTTTGTATACTGCTCGCAGCTCCAGAGTGTTTATGAGGAGGTGACTTTCCTGATTTGTCCATCTTCCCTGAAAGGTATGATGACCTGTCACCGCTCTCCATCCACAAAGACTGGCCTCCGTGGTGGGGAGCACTCAATATGGACGATCCATGTCCAGATGAGCCTATTGTAGTCTCCACAAGAGAGAGACAAACCTCCGGAGTGAGAAGGATCCTTTGGGACCGTATTAGATGATACTGCCTGTTCCACCAGGAGAGAATCAATTGTTGCAAAGGCCTGGAATGGAATTGAGCATACTCCACCATGTTGAAGGTGGAGACTATTGACCCCAGGACCTGCATCACTGATGGAATGGCTACCCTTCACTTGAGTAGCAATTTGCATACTCGCAATATTAGAGCCAAAATCTTGTCCTCTGGCAGAAATACCCTTTGTGTTTGAGAATCCAGAAGTGTCCCCAGATGTACCATCCGTTGTATTGGAGAAAGAAAGGATTTCTTCCAATTGATGATCCAGCCGTGTGTTTGTAGGCAGGCAATGATCAGTTGGAGATGGTGTTGTAGAACAGCTGGAGACTATGCCAATATCAGAATGTCGTCCAGGTATGGGAGTATTCTGATTCCCTGACGTCTGAGATAGGCCGTCATAACCGCCATTAGTTTGGTGAAGACCCAAGGGGCCGTTGATGGCCCAAAGGGCAGTGCCTCAAATTTATAATGTTGTAGGATTGCGTGCTAGGAACATGCAGATACGCATACTGAATGTCCAGGGAAGCCCTAAAATCTCCAGTTTCCATTGCCAAAATAATTGACCTTGGGTACACTGATAAACTTGTTGAGGGTTTTCAGATTTCGAATAGGACGTTGAGACGTATTTGGTTTCTGAACCAAAAATAGATTGGAATAATAACTGGAGGGTGAAAGGACTGAAAAGAAGATTGCCTAGACTTTGATTTAGCTGTTGATTACAGACCTGCAGATTTTGAGTCTGCCAGAGTAGCCACTATCTTATCCAATCTGCTCCATAAATTCCAAAGGGCTCTACGAGCAACAACCGAAGCTGCCGATGCTTTAGAAGCCATGAGCCCAGCAATTATTGCAGATTTTCCCAAATAAGAGGCCGTTTCCTGTATGTGGGAGATATGTCAGCTGTTCTCTGGTAGCATTTGGTACAGTATCTTCTACCGCCCCCGTCCATTCTTCAACAGCCTTGGACACCCAAGCCGCAGCCATAGTTGGTCGAGTAACCGCTCCAGGCAATGAAAACGCTGATTTAAGACATGTTTCAAGTTTTCTTTCTGTAGGCTCTTTAAGGGAAGATGCTGACGGTATAGGTAACGTTGCACTCCTGACTATTTTTGTCACATGCACATCCACAGTAAGGGGGACTTCCCACTTAGTACATTCAGTAGGTGCATAAGCAGGGGCTGGCTGGCAACTTTTGGCCTGGGGGTCAGACACAAGTAAGTGGCCCGATTTCTCCACCAGCGCACTGCAATGGAGAAAAGACACATAATAGCCTCTGTAAGTAAGGTGTGCCTAATGTGGGTGTGCTTTAAATAATGTAGAGAGGTTTGCAGGGACCATCAGATCAGGGAGTGTTGCAGTGACTGCCATATAATGCAGAGAGGTTCGCAGGGACCATCAGATCAGGGAGTGTCGCAGTACCTGCCATATAATGTAGAGAGGTTCGCAGGGACCATCAGATCAGGGAGTGTCGCAGTGACTGCCATATAATGCAGAGAGGTTCGCAGGGACCATCAGATCAGGGAGTGTCGCAGTGACTGCCATATAATGCAGAGAGGTTCGCAGGGACCATCAGATCAGGGAGTGTCGCAGTGACTGCCATATAATGCAGAGAGGTTCGCAGGGACCATCAGATCAGGGAGTGTCGCAGTGACTGCCATATAATGCAGAGAGGTTTGCAGGGACCATCAGATCAGGGAGTGTCTCAGTACCTGCCATATAATGCAGAGAGGTTCGCAGGGACCATCAGATCAGGGAGTGTCGCAGTGACTGCCATATAATGCAGAGAGGTTCGCAGGGACCATCAGATCAGGGAGTGTCGCAGTGACTGCCATATAATACAGAGAGGTTCGCAGGGACCATCAGATCAGGGAGTGTCGCAGTGACTGCCATATAATGCAGGGACGTTCTCAGTGACCACCTGATCAGGGAGCGTTGTAATGGCTGCCAGATAACGCAGTAATCACCAGATTATGCAGAAATCATCAGTGACCCACATATAACACAGGTATTATGAATATACAGTAGCCCTCACACACAATAATAATACCCCCCCCCACATTCACACACATTATTACATCACCCCCAGCACCGACAGTATTAAAAACACCCCATCCCCCCAAAGATTAAAATAACTACAGCCCCCCATTGCATAAGTATTCCAACACCCCCCCTTCCCTCTCAAATATCATGTAAACATGTACACCTCCACTGGCACTTACCTGCCTGGAAGGCTGCTCTGTCTCTGGTCCCTGCGGAGCTCCAGGGTACAGGAAGAGATGACACAGACAGGATAGACTAAAGAAAGGGCGGAGACTCGGTGTGAGGGGGCGGGGTCTTCAGCAGGGACAGGAGGTGATGGATTAATATAGTCAGTCAGGGTAGGAGAGGGGGTGGGGCCTTCCGGTGAGGGGGCGGAGAGAGGAAGGAGCCCGGGGAAGTGACAGAGGAAACAGAGAGGTAGGTGCACATCCCCTGCAGCGGAGCGGCCTCGGAAGGAGTGCTGCTCAGCGTGCAGCCACAAGCTACATAGGATGACAGACAGCCCGGTAACAGGCAGAGAATGCTGCCCAGCCGCTCTGATGCTGCTATAGTCGGAGCGACTGAGAGCACTTTCTGCCTGTCACCCGCCCGTCAGTCATACCTGTACACTAGTGATACCGGCCCTCACTGAGGCAAAAGTCTACCGGCCCGGGGGGCATATGGCACCCTGCCCCCCGGCCAAGCCCGCCACTGTGCATAAGGATACAAAGATTCTAATCTTTTTTTAACCTGGAACCGTTTTTTCGGGTTACTCCATACTTCTTTCATAAGTTCAGTGATCTGCTCAGACTTAGGGAAACTCTGCTTTTACCACTTTCTGGTGTTTAAACACTGGAGCCTTAGGTCTAGGGGCTGGCTCATCATCCTGTATATTTAGGAATGATTTGACCACCCTCACCAAAGAAGGGACATCCACTGTAGAAGGATGGTCCTCTTCCTGAGAAAGACCCTGGAGAAGAACCCGGAACATCATCTGATTCCTCCGATGATGTGTCTGAATCTACATTCTCAGCAGACTGATAACATGATAGCGTCCGCTTAGGCGCTTTAGTGACTACCGGTCTGTTCGCCAGCAACATTTTGTTGAAATGCAGCAGCTGACTGAGCCGTACTCTGACTTGAGTGGGCTTAAACATCCATCCAGGAAGGATGTACAGGAGGAACAAACATAGCAGGCAGCTTGGGAGTAGCCAAACAGTCCACTAGCTGCGTCATAACTTGAGACAAGGAGCTGCATCATAACTTGCTGTTTGGTGGGCTTGTCCCCTCAGGACTTTATAACAAACAACTTTTACATGAAACCAGCACTGGGGCATCAGTTTCCCTTGTACCCTTATTCTTAGACATAATAAGTAAGTAAATGTGACTGCCTTCACAAATACAAGTACAATTTGGAAAAAAAATATTCCCCACATACCTGTAGCAAAGGGTTGAAGAGAAATGGTAGTGATGGTTATACCTGACAGTACAGAAATATAAAGTCAGTAACAACACAGCAGAGCTAGCAAAAGTCACATACAATGCATCTACAATATACTTTCAATGGTCCCTGAATCAACTACTCAAAGCACAAGGCTTTTTAGGATTTTGAGCACTGTATAACCTGGCCTCTGGGGAGAGGTACAGTATACAGGGAGACCAGACCCAAACCTCCTGAGACCAGCAGCTTCAGCACAACAATGATAGTGGTCGCTGTGCGTCTCCTAACAGAGGAAGGTAGGAGGAGCAACCCAGACGCGGGAAATCCTCAGCTGGATCGTTGTCTGGGCTGGTGGAGGGGCTGTCGGTGAGAGCCTACCTTCCATTATACTGTAATAATACCTGGGTGCACTGGCCTTATACTGTACATGGCCGCCGCCACTGTCCACAATGCCAGACTGACTCGCTCCGGTGGTCTAGTGGGGGAGTGGTCGCCCCACTACAGTGGCCTCCAGCAGATCTCCAACACCTGGAGGTTCGGACTGCCACATGGTTCCCCGCGAGCGGGAAACAACCATACCTGTGTCCCCGTGCTTCTGGCTGCAGTCCGAGGTCCAAGCATCGTCGCTAGCCAAGCTCCGCTGGTGCCCGTCGAAGTCAGTCTGGTGTTGGGGCGCCGGCGGGGGTAGATGGAGTAGCAGCACAGGCATCTTTTAGGACGCCTAGCGCTGCTTGTTTTATTAGTAAAAAATAAATGTTAAATTATAAAATAAAAAGCTTGGGACTACTAACCAGTCCCCCTGTTTATAAAAGGTGCGGCACCAAACTCAAAACTGAGTGCCGGGGGTGGAGGAGGACCTGAGGCATCCTGGTAGCTGAAAGCTTAACTGTTTGGTGCCTGTATCACTCCAACCACATTTTAAGTTTTTCTAACACCTCCCACTCCTGCCCACCTTTTTATTTTGTTAATTTTAGCATGCAACAACTGAATTTTTAAGTTTGCTGCCCTGCAGCCACTTCAGCAAACACTGTCATAATCTCCATTTTACCCTGCTTTTCCATCTTATGGATCAATTTAGAAGGCTTAATTATCTCTTTGGCAAGCCCGATTCACAGAACGCTATATCAGCTGTCTACCCTTAATGCTGCATAACATTCCCTGGGCTCCCAGCCCCATACACAGGAATAAACCGTTTATATTGTGCACCACTTGCAAAATACACATGAACAGATATTAATACTGTAGACAACTGCCGTTTTATGGCTGACCTGACACTCACCCAGCACCGAGCAGTGCAACTCAGACTCACCAAGTCTCTATGCAGTGGGCAGTGTGCAGCAATGTGTCTCACTGCCGCTGTGGGTGGGTCCGATTACCGTATCCGGGTTCAGGTTGCAATCTTCTTAGTACATGTATGGTCCCCAGCGTAGCCCTAACCCCCAGCCTATTGCCTGGCCGGCTTGGCCAGTGTCAGGAACCCTGTTCTTCGTGTCTGAAGCTCTTTTACCAGCCATTGACACGTTCTTGCAATCAAGCCTGCTGCTGAGACTTGCACACATAAAACCTGGCTTGGATCTGTGACCTTGCATTCTTACATCTCTGTCAGTTCTGTGCTACAGTAACTCTGCCTCACACATATCAGTGTTTATATATACACATGAAGGGTAGCAGGAGCCCTTTGCTAACCAGTGTTGAATTTTATTATTACTGGGTGTGCCTGAATGTGTGGGCACTCAGTCATAGTGGAACCAGGTCCTAAGCTGTTTAGCACATTGTTTTCCAATCCCAGTCATTATTTACAGACGGCTAACTTTTTTTTAATCATATCACTTTTGTCGCCTATGGGGTTGGGGGTTCCCCCCAACCCCATGGTAAGGATGAAGTGTTCGCTTTTTAGCACAAGTAGACCTTATGTTGCAACACTTTTTTACACTTTCAGAGTGTTCCTACATGGTCTCTCTGAACGCATCAACATATACATGCATGACACATTGTTATTGATTTAAATGTTCTACCTTTTTGTATTAATCAGTCTTTGTTTTGTGCAGATGTTGGCCCTTATTGTTGTGGGCACAGGAGCTTTGTTCTCACTATTATTCCACCTTGGAACCAAGGAAAAACAAAGTTTTCAGCACCTTGTGGAGACTGAAGACCTACAGAGGGATTCCCTAGATGAAGGAACTGCACCTTCCAAAACCCCAAAACAATTACTGTTGTGGAAGGACTGGCTTTTGGAACCTTCCTTCTACCAGGTGGAGTGTGTGATTTAGTGAAGGGCTGCAATAATGGGGAAGACAATATATGTGGCATCTTTAACGTTCTCTAATTGTTCGTTTCAGGTGGCTGTCTTATATATGTGTACACGCCTAATAGTAAACTTGTCACAGACGTACATAGCGGTGTACCTGACAAATTCATTGCACCTTCCAAAGGTAAGAAACTGAATAAAATTTCTCAGCAAATTTTACCTATTTTGTCTTTTCATAGCCAATAACATTCAATATTCTGCATAGTTTTCTTATTTTCCACGTGTATTTTATTTTCCTTAATTTTTACTATATGACACACACCACAACTGTTAGGAGTTAATTAGGCTAAGAGGTCATTTATCAGAGTCTTATCATGAGCATTAATGTTTTTCACAAAAAATAATTCTGTAATTTAGACTACGGAGCCTATTAAGCCTTAAATCTTGTGAAAATAGCTGTTTCCTTATGATTAAAGAAATCTTAAGTAATGAAGCTATTTAGCAGATCGCCAGCTTTTCGGAATTAGTTTTTTATACGGTATGCTGTCGGGATGCCGACGGTCTAAATGCCAACCGTCGACATCCCGACCGTCTAATCCCGGCAAGTGTCTAGTGACAATCCTGACGCCTGTCATTAGATCTACGCCGGGAACCCGACACCTGGCTTACCGATCGAAGGTAAGCCAAGTGCGGACAGTCGTGGTGGGGGGGGAAGGTTAGGGGCTCCCGGGGAAGACTTGGAGTTAGGCACCCCCCCCCGGGAGGTTAGGGTTAGGCTAGGGGAAGGGGGAGTTAGGGTCAGACACCCCTGGCGGGGAGGTTAGGATTAGGCACCCCCTGTGGGAGACTTGGGGTTAGGCTGCAGGGAAGGGGGGGTTAGGTTTAGGCACTTGGGGGGGAGGTTAGGGGTTAGGTACCCCTAAGGGAGGGTTAGGGGGGGGACGGTAAGGTTAGTAAATAGAAAAAATACCTACCTGTCGGGATCTTCACTGCAGGGCTTCCGCCGGCTATGCGGTAAATCATACTGATTCAGTTTTATACATTTGTCAGCAATTTCATGGAACTTAATGGACTGTTTCTACATTTATGAATAGTATGGACTTGGCATATGCCTGGTCGCCTCTGCTCCACCCCCACTTTGCTATTCTTACCCTGACCTGGGCCCAGTGCTGCAGGGTGTTCTCTTCTTTCTCGTGGCACTGAGAGCCATGGGAGGGGAGGGCTGCTGCAAGTATAGCTGTCATGGTGAAACTTTGGTCCAGAAATCTGGTGCGCTTACTTTGCAGCTACTTTTATTGTGCATCAAAATATCAAAAACCGAATACATCCTGTATGGTTCTAGCTAATAGGAATTCCCATTTCGTTTGTCTGGTCCTGTTATCCAGCCCAAGCACAGGTCGCACTTTGACATCTTGTGTGGGGGAAAAGCAACAAAATAAAAAAAGGAGAACGATGCCCTATTGGCAGGCAGAAGTCCATAGTTTCGTTAATGTAAACTGAATTGGCTTCCTTCATGACTGTATATTTTTTTTTTTCCTGCAGTATTTTTTTTTATTGAACAAAATCACAATATACAAAGACAAGTAGCTAAATACATTGAAAAAAGAGTCAAGATGATAACAGGGCAAGAGATTTTCTTTCTTTCTGGTATGGCCAAAATGTAACAGTTCAATATACATGACTGATCCAAGCAAAATTTGTCAAGCAGTTTACAAAACGTGCAGAATTGCAGACAAAAAAAAAATATTTCTTCTGCAGGGTCCATAGGCTCCACAGGGAAACCTTGGTGATGGAACTGAATCTGGGCACCACGCAGTTAAAAGCTTTTCAGCTCCCAGGATTCACTTGGTCCACTCTCCCTATACCCCGCCCCCGAGCCACCTCTGTTTCGTTGGTGCCCGGCCAGAGTCTGTCACCATTATGCAGGGTGCTGCTTAGGCAGCCCTTAAGCTTGTTATTTTTAGGATTTAATTTAGTTTTGTTATTCTTCGGAGCGCACAGCAGCAGACTGTCCGTGGGATCTGATCTGGGAATCTCGGCGGGCTTACTGGGGGTCAGCGCTAGCCAGGGCCCCCAGAGAGGACCCAGACTGCAGTCGTACACTAAGGGCACAGGTAAGGCGGGTCACCGTTCTCCGTGACCCATGTGTTAAGATAGTCAATACCTCCGATCTCGGGACAGACCGGAGGTGGCTGAGTGTGGACGCAAGCTCTAGGTGCGGGAACCAGCATCCCGGGGTTAACGATCAGCCAGGGGAGACAGCTTCCCATTTTAGCAGCTTAGGTCACCTTTCCTCTGAGGTCTGGCTTCCCTGAACTGTTTTCCTCCTCGGCCACGCCTCCTCTCCGGTCTCCGGTGGCCATTTTCTGCATGGTGCAGTCGCAGCTCTCTCCGGACAGGGAGAGGTCCGGTCCTACTACATACCTCTCCCTTGCGTTAGTGTATGTAACGCTATAGCCTACCAGGCACTGAGTCTGTGTAGTTGATTGTAGTGCCATACCAATTTGCAGTGTGAATTCTGCATTGTATGTGACTTATGATAGCGCTGCCTGTCTGTGTCTTTTTTTTTTCTAACTGTCAGTATATACCAATACCTTTCCTCTAATTCTGCCCTAATACAGGTGTAGTTAGGGTGATTCTTTTACCTCACATATATAAAAGATAATATTTGTGAGGTCTGTCACATACTGTTGCGCGCTGCACTTTGCATATTTAGGCAAAGGCGCCTGCAGCTCAAAGCGTCAGACAGGACCAGTGTGTCACATACTTAGGCAGTGGGCTCCTGCAGCCTATCCCAGCATCAGACTGGACCAGTGTTTGAGTGTGTGTGTGTATATATAATATTTATTAGTGATTGCACAGTGCCATATTGTGTGTCAGACATGTCTGACAAGGGTAACGAGCACAATGCTGCGCCCATTCTGCTATCATGCAAGTTATGTGCTGCAAGTTTAAGTGGGGAGGATTTGATTCGGGAAGGGCTATGTGTGAGGTGTTATAATCCTCCCTGCACCTCAAACCCCCGACAATGGTACAGGAACCCCGTTGGGCGGCCTTTTCTCTGGTCCTGGCCTCCATTGGTGGCCACAGCTGTTTTTGACCCATATGGGGTTACCTCAGAAGACCATAATTCCCTCTCGGGGTCTACCACAGATTATGCAGAGTCCTGCTGTACCACAGCAGTCTGTAATTTTCTTACAAAAAGCTATGCACCCTCCATGGGTTGATGTTTTCTCTACTTCAGTGCAGAGCCTGGCGGCTTGTACTGTCCTTCAGACAATGTTGCAGGGTGAGAGACCCATGAAGCCTGCTAAGCGTCCTGTGTTGTCGCCCCAGTCCACACAATTCTCGCAGTCTGACAACGGGAAGATTGCGGATGCATCTAACCCTGATTCCCCTCTGCAGGAGGCGAAGACTAGGTCAAAATATTAATATTCCTCCCTTGGTGCGTGCGGTCAGATCCATATTGGTAATAGAGGATGACGAGCCTGCTCCTCAATCCAAACACCCTCAGTTTAAACGGGTAAAGGTGCCTTCGGCAGTATTCCCTCTATCAGACCAGCTGATAGAACACATGGCTGCTGCCTGGCAATCGCCTGGTAAGAGATATCAACCTCAAAAGTGTTTGGCCTCATGTTATCCATTGCCTGAGGCTCATTGTAAAAAATGTGAATCACCCCATGCGGTGGATTCTCATGTTACACGTTTAATAAAAAGTGTTATACTACCTATGCCTTTCATTTCTTCCTTAAAGGATCCTACAGATAGGAAGGTGGAAACTTGCCTGAAATCGATTATATTCTCTTTCAGGTGCTATTGCCCGCCCGTCCACTTCGTGGGTAGCTAATGCTATAGAGAGCTGGGCCAATGCGCTTAAGAATTCCTTCCCCACGGAAGCTCCTGAGAATCAGGTGTCATAGGTTGGCCACATTAGGGATGCGGCTGCATATATTGGTGAGGCTACCCTGGATGCCAGTCTACTGATCTCCAGGGTCTCTGCTGCGTCTGCTTGCCCGTCCCTGTGGCTGCGCTCTTGGAGGGCAGATGCTGATTCTAAGAAAGGCTAAGAAGCTTTACTATACAATGGGGAGATCTTGCTTGGTCCAGACCTGGACAAGATTGTTGACACATTGGCAGCATCCAAATCTGCATTTCTGCCTTCAGTATCTGCCCCTTCAAAGTCTTGAACTTCTTCCTTTCCTTTTTCATCCCCAAGGAAAACCCAAAGGGCAGTCTTTTCCTAGACAGCTGCAAAGAAGACTGCCAAGCCTAAGAAACAGGCCTGAGCACAAGACACCCTGCTTCCAAACCAGAGGATAAACCCTCAGCCTGACGGGGCGGGCCTCCCTCGGGGGGAACCCAGAATGGGAGGCCCAGTACTGGTGTCAAACCACCAAAGATGCTTGGGTAAGAGAAGTGGTCTCTCACTGGCATGGTTTCCAATTCCTTTGAAGACCTCATCAGTTTTTCTGCACAGGCCCTCCTTCAGACAAGAGGCCATTACAGATCCAGAAAGCCATACAGTCCTTGCTGCAAACATGGGTAATTGTGCCAGTCCCACTATCCCAGCGAGGAACTGGTTATTATACTACTCTTCCTGGTGCAGAAGCTGAATGGGTCTCATTGGCCTATCCTCAACCTCCATTCCCTGAACAAGTTCCTCAGGGAGCCCAGGTTCAGGATGGAAACCCTACGCTCCATTATACTGGCTATGGAACCTGGGGATTTTATGGATATTCAGGACGCATACCTACATGTCCCTATAATGCCCTCTCACCAACGTCCTCTCTGGTTTGCTATACTACAGCAACACTTCCAGTTCCGGGCGCTACCCTTTGGCCTGTCCATAGCTCCAAGGGTGTTTACCAAAGTTATGGCCATCATGGCGGCAGATCTGCGGAATCAGGGGATCCCCCTACTACCATACCTGGGCAACCTCCTCCTGTTAGCGGGTTCTCCAGAAGTGCTTTGCCACCACCTACAACTGACAATTGCCTTTCTACAAGCGCACGGGTGGTTAATCAATTGGAAAAAGTCCTCCCTGAATCCCTCGCAGAGGATGATTTATCTGGGGGCCCTACTGGATTCTCAACAGCAGAGATTCTTTCTGACTTCAGATAAGCTCTCCACATTGCAACTACGAGTACGCAGATGCCTGCACAGTCGTCAGATGTCAGTACACTCGTCGATGCAGGTTCTGGGATCCATGGTGTCCACCTTCGACATGGTGGAATATGCTCAATTTCACTCCAGGCCTCTGCAGGGGTTGATCCTCTCCAGATGGAACGGAGTGCCCGATCAGATCAAAGCTCAGACAATAGTGCTCTCTCCAGAGATGCGTCTGTCTCTGTCTTGGTGGCTACTGACATCTCATCTAACCAAGGGTCGCTCCGTTTGGATCCCGGACTGGGTCCTCCTAACAACGGATGCCAGTCTCGGGCTGGGGCGCAGTGACCGGTCCGCACTCTTTTCAGGGTCGTTGGACAGCAGCCAAAGCAGCCCTTCCAATCAACATATTGGAACTTCGAGCTGAGTACAGGGCCCTCCAGTTGGCCAAAACATACAGGTGCAGGTTCAGTCCGACAACGCCACCACGGTGGCTTACATCAACCATCAAACAGGCACTTGAAGTCGGGCCGCAATGACAGAAGTGTCACGCATTCTGACATGAGCAGAGTGTCACCTCCTCGGCCATTTCGACAGTATTCATTCTGGGAGTTCTCAATTGGGAAGCGGAATTCCTCAGCCGTCACGACGTACATCCAGGGGAATGGTCCCTTCACCAAGAGGCGTTTCATCTCCTAGTGGACCTCATGGCCTCCCGACACAATCACAAATGAAAGGTGTATGGGTCCAGAATAAGAGATGCTGATGCACCCTTGGTGGACACTCTGGAGGAAACAGGTACGCAAACTGGAAGGTCCACTTCACTGACAGTCTCCCTTCCTCGAGTTCTTTGGAAGTTCAAACAAGAGGGAGGCACTGTCCTGCTTGTGGCTCCTTCTTGACCCAGACATCATTGGTACTCAGATCTTCGGAGTCTCTCCATCGACACTCCGTTCCTGCTGCCTCAATGTCCGGACCTGTTGTCTCAGGGTACTTGCCTTTACCCGGACCTGGATCATCTGTCTTTGACAGCGAGGCTCTTGAGACATCCCTCCTAAGGTCCAAAGGATTCTTTAGCTCTGTCATCAACACAATGCTTAGAGCGCGTAAGCCGGCTTCTGCTAGGATCTAACACAGTGTGTGACATACATATTTCCAGTGGTGTCGTCCCAGGAATTACGACCCCCAGATGTTTCGGATCTCCAGAGTCCTGGCCTTCCTTCATGCTGGATTGGACCTCTGACTTTGCCTGGCCTCGCTGAAAGTGCATATCTCTGCACTGTCGGTATGGCTCCAACGTAGAATTGCTCCTCTTCTGGATATCCACACTTTCCTCCAGGGTGTCCTCCGGATTCAACCTCCATTTGTCCCCCAGTGGCTCCTTTGAACTTGGCAGTAGTTCTTCAGGTCCTCCATTTGAACCACTAGATTCGATAGAACTTAAGTGGTTAACAGCGAAGACTCTCTTTCATCTGGCGATTGAATCTGCTAGAAGAGTGCCAGAATTGGGGGCGCTCTCCTGTCGCTCCCCCTTCCTGATATTCACCGGGACAGAGCTGTGCTTCATACTCGCCCTGAGTTCCTTCCTAAAGTTGTTTCTAGTTTCCACATTAATGAGGAAATTATAGTCCTGTCCTTTGAATCACCAGACCTCTCGGCAAGTGTGAGGCCTCTTTGGATGTTGTCTGCACCCTCAAGATTTATGTGGACCGTACCAGTTCCCTTCGGAAATAAGACTCCTTATTTGTGCTCTATGGATTTCACAAGAAGGGATGGACAGCCAATAAACAAACATTGGCTAGATGACTTTGTATGACTATCTCAGAGGCTTATACGCAGGCTGGCCTGCCTGTTCCTGCTTCTGTTAATGCGCATTCTACTCGGTCTGTGAGTTCCTCATGGACAGCTCGCCGTGGCACCTTGGCTGTTCAGCTGTGTAAGGCGCCACGTGGTGTTCTGTCCAGACCTTTCTAAGGTTCTATGCCTTTGATACCTTCACCTCTCAGGATGCTTCCATTGGGCCCTGGATTCTCCTCTCTTTGCTGGAGCGTTCCCTCCCTTAAAAAGACTGCTTTGGGACATCACCAAGATCTTCCTGTGGAGCCTATGGACCCTGAAGAAGAAAATGAGAGTTATGATAAGAACTTACCTTTGTTAACTCTTTCTTAGAAGTCCATAGGGTCCACAGGGCACCCGTCCTGACGCACCTGGCCTCATATGGGCTATGTTGCTGGTCACCGGTTTAGTGTTTCCTTCTTTATGAGAATGTGTTTCTTGAGTGTACCAGTCCTCCTTCTCTCGATTTCCTCCTCCGGCCTTTGGCTTATTACGAACTGAGGTGCCTCCTGGCTTGGGGGTCGGGGCATATGGAGAGTGTACAAAGTGCATCCTGGGAGCTGAAAGCTTTTAACTGCGTGGTGCCCGGATTCATTTCCATCACCAAGGTTTCCCTGTGGATCCTATGGACTTCGAAGAAAGAGTTAACAAATGTAACTTCTTACCATAACACTCATTATTAATTCTAAATGGTTACCAGAATAGAAAGAACTATCAATAAAGGATAAAAAAAGGAAAGCAGGTAGGGTAGGAATGAGGAAAGAGTCTGACCACCAGGGTTACAAAGAGGAAAGTTGGAACATAACGAATACGGGAGGTGTCAACAGCGTGTTAAGATTAACATACAGTATGTGGAACAGCTATAATAACAATTATAGTTTAGGCGTCGAAATAACACCATAAAAGTATATTGTAGTAGTACATATTAAGGTTGATTAAGCAAAAGTCAGCATATTCGCCAGTAGTAGTAGTCCGACAGTTAGATATCGACCGACACCATGTCTAAAGCTTGGTACACACCTAACAGATATTTCTGCAGATCGACTGACCTACATATATATCTGCAGGTGATGGTGATTCATGCACACTGAACAACCATCCTCTAGCCAGGGGTTGCGTTTCAACCTCTGCAGCATGTGTACGTACAGTCGGCTGACCGCCCTTACAAACAGCACGAAGCGCAGATATATCTGCCATCGACTGTGCAGCATAGCCGACTCGTTATGTCTGTGAACTACGTCGTTCAGACATATCGCTGGTACACACTGACCAATGCACACACAATATATTGGCCGATTAATTGATCGGCCAATATATCTGCCATTGTGTACCCACCATAAGGATAAATGAGACGTGGTTTCGCCACACAATGGAGAAAATAAGGTAAACATTCTGCCAGAGAGGGAGCTTCTTGTTCCCCTTCCCCGAAACAACAAATCATTGCTAAAGTGGGGAAAAGGAACAAAAGTAAATCATCATTAATCAGATTGAGTACAAAGAATCTCCTGTTGGACCCAAGCACATCGGGGAGGTCAGCAGGAGGTTACGGATCACGTATCCAAGATGGTTAAATTACTGAGTAGAAGTCTAACTACATAAGAGTGAGCAATAATTGCCAATGGAAATCTCACTGTCCGTATCAAATACTGTATCAATCGAACCCTGTTGGTGACAGATTGTGTAGCAGGGTTTAGAGATGATAGTGTATCATTGATACAAACCTACATAGCATGCAGAGGACAGAGGATGGAACTCCATCAAAGGATCCATATCTGGAGCACTGGAAAATATACAGCTACCAGATAAGCAGTACTAGAGTACAGTACAGCTATTTATTACAAAGTATATTGGTAGGTAGTGGTAGGTACTGAAACAACTGTAGTCATAAGAGGGCAGAGATCAACCTGCAGACAAATGTATTGAACCACAAACTTGGACTCAAAGGTCTTGGGACATATCCTCACAGAGAATGATCTATAAAAAATGGAGATGAGCGGTTTGATCTTTGGCTTGGATTTTCCCGCCAAGTTTGGATCGAGACAAAACGTAATCTTTTTCGGTGAAAAATGCTGTTTTGCCCCTTTCTGAGATTCGACCTTGGTTGGAAGATCCGAGCCAAAACCGAAACGCTCATCTATACTAAAAAAAAAAAAAAAAAAGTACAAATCCAACAGGTACCTAGAGGTAAGTTAAGATTCCGCAGTAAACATGCAATTGAGATAGCCGGTAGGGAGCCACAAAAAAAAAATGCTATAGTAAAACTTCAGAAGAGGTCTCGGAAGCCGGTTGGGAGACAAAATGATCACAGGATCAGGCAGCCACAGCAGCAGGGATCCTCTCTTTAGGTAAGTAAGTAGAATGCTCAATGGGCAGGTTAAGTGTGGCTTGTGGAGGCACTTGATGGGTAACTTGGAGTATGAGATTTCAAAAATCTTGGAGATATGGCCACTGTTAGTGCGATCCGGGTCTGTGCAGTGTAGTATAGACCTCAACGGTGGATAATTGTGGCCCCAAAGCTTCCAATGTCATTCCAGACCTACACAAACGCAAGGGGCACACAGGTGAAGAGTGACCACAGTAGGCAATATTGCTTATTACGGGAAGCCAAGCAAGAACCAAAGTAAAAGGTGGCCATGCACTATGCTTCATCCACTGGATGTTAATAAAAGTTAATTGAGGTTATTTTAACCCAATAACAATTGGTCTTTAATAAGTACAGAATAATAAATATATAGACATTATCGATATGTATTCCTTGTATAAAGTCAATTAGTTCTAGAAATACCAAATTTGTCATTTCTATTAACTGTTTCAAAAAACCCCTGAAAGAGGGGAGAAACATGTCAAGGTGTTCTCTGGACTGCTTTTCCAACTGTTGACCATACTGCACTGCTGTACTCCATCTGTGGAACCATTGCTTGGTGATTTGCAATACCCACCAGTGTTGCTGAGACACACTGACGGACATTGCTGAGCCTGTTTGTGCAGACCATCATTCCTGCTATCTTTTGCCTCCGCTGGACGGGGGGATTCCCCACAGAGGCAGACTGTCCAGCCTTCACCCCTTGCGTCCTGATCGGGAGTTGCTGAGGTGCGAACGGCTCACCATCCTGCACGACTTCCCTGCTTGTGAGTCATTGGAGCCAAGCACAGTCCCACAGTTAGCCAACGGAGCAGCGCTGGTCAAAGGGACCAACATCACACCTACTTGTTTCAATTTGTCTGGGAGTTTCAGGAGCAATTGGTTCCTTGGGAGTCTTTGGATCTTCGAGTCCACCGGGTTAGGTGAGATACAGGAATGCGGGTTTGGTCTGGAGACCCTCCGCTATTATATTCACCATATAGCTCCACTGCTCTGCAATTTAGGGAGTCACTATACCCTATATCAGGTTCTAACAGAGTGACTATACCTACTATACAGATTGATATCATTCTGGTTGCTAATAGCAACATATGCTGATCACCATCAAGGCTCTACATAGAGTTTTAAACATCTATCTTTTTTCCTATGATATATTGGAAACAGTATGTGTTTTATGAATACCTAATGATCTATACACCCTAAATGTCGTTATTTAGCATTGTAAGCCGCACAAGAAATAATTGCTATGAAACCTCCGTCAACAGAAAAGAAAGATGACTTACTACCAGATCCAAGGTGCTTGCATATAAACCCTTGCAGAGATAGGCAATACAAGTTGGCATAATCCCATTGGTTCTTCCTCCTGGTTCTTCTGTTACGATGCAGTTCATAGGTCAGTTTGTATTGTAATAGTTCAGCCTCTAACAGCTCTTTGTATCCGTTTTCCCGCCGAAGAGCAAGTCTAAACTGGCTGATAGGCATTGAAATGTACTCTGTAATGTAATGTTTATCTCTCTATGATACATAATTCACAGACGCATGTTGCGATTTCCTTGCCGGTGGAAACGGAAGTCTGCAAATAAACAGTGGTTCAGAATAGCACCAAACACGGTCTGCTTATCATGTACTAAACCTTAGATCTTAAATACAGTTAATTCATTACATATTTAATAATGAATATAACCTTGAATATTAACCTTAATGCTGGGGAACCTTTCTATGTAAGTGTGCAATGTGTAAGTGTAAGGATATTAAGAAAAGACGCTAGTTAGCGTTGTGCGACTACGTATTTCTGGAGTGCACCGTGATACGTGCTTTGCAGGGTTGTTCATATTATATGTTTTAGTAAATGTATGTATTTATATAATGAGGACTTTTAATAGTGTTCTATTGCGTAGGAGTCGCACGACGCTAAATAATATTGCCGTATGTACTGATATTATGTGAGATTGGCTAAAATGGCGTTGGGTGGCCATTCGCAAAATGGCGTCTTGTTGCCATTTGCAGAATGGCATCGTGCAGATTTTGATTTTAACAGATTCTGTCTCAGCCAATCATCCGGCTTCGACAGTTTAGATTATTAATGTAACATTTAATCTTTTTCTTCATTCAATGTGCAATGTTTATATATGTTTTTAGAGTTGAACTGCAGTTAATTTTTTTCATTTGTTCAATAAAATAATATATTTATAATACTCACAGCCTATGTTTTTTATATAGTGATTAGCGCAGACACCTTATTTGTATTCTTGTTCCTTTTTTAGGGTGATTTGTAGGTATCCCTCTGGTGTCAGCAGCAAGTTTCTATATTAGACAACACCTGAGTGATTAGCGCACCAGTTTTTCTTTCTCCTATTAACTGTATAATCGCTGTCAAACAATGCATTGTCTCTGATGCATATGGTGTCTTTCGCTTTGACTATTTCCACATTTTGGGGTATATTTACTAAGGTGCAGGATTTTAGAAGTGGAGTTGTTGCCCATAGCAACCAATCAGATTGTAGATATCTTCTAGAAGGTGTTAGATAAATGATAAGTAGAATGATTGATTGGTTTCTATGGGAAACAACTCCACTTCTAAAAACCCGCACTTTAGTAAATATATCCCTTTGACTTTGCTGACAATGTTGTAAGGCTTTCCTAGTCCCACTGTTATGTTGGTAGCATTGACAGCATTTTTTCTTTTGTATAAAAGCACAAGAGGCCAAATGGGTAATGTATTTTCCATTTCTTTGTTGAGTCTAATTTGCCACTTGCAAGCTCATGACGTCCAGATTCCAAAATCTAAAATTTTTAATTTCTACTTCAAGTTCCATAGGGGGTCCACAGGGTTGACCTTGGGGTATAGCTGGATTTGGATCCATGGGCACCACGCAGTTAAAGCTTTGCTGCTCCCAGGATGCACTGGGTCCATCCTCCTATATACCCCGCCCCAGCCACCTCAGTTTTAGTTGGTGCCCAGCCGGAGTCGGGTCACCCTAGCGCAGGGGGGCTCCTGGGCAGCCCATGAGCTTAAACTTAGTTTAATTTATTTTTATTTTTTACTATTTCAGAGTGGCAGCTTCAGACTGTCCACTGGATGTCTAAGCTGCCGCGACGCCAGTACAGATCTGGGGATCGCGGTGGGACCCCAGAGTCTGCACTAGCACGGGCTCTAGGCTCTCCCTGGACTGCTGCCCGACGCGCTGGGGATAAGGTAAGCCGCGGGTCACTGCTTGCGGTGACCCGCGGGTATGCACCTTCTAACATGCAGTCCTTTGCCTCCGGTCTCTGGGGATAGACCGGAGGCGCTAGTAAGTGGCGGCGGGCTCCCCCTCCAAGGCATATCCCGCTGAACCACTAGACCACCAGGGAACAAGTGCCAGTAAGCGGGAACCGGCGTCCCGGGGGTTAAACACTAGCCAGGGGAGAGAGCCTTCCCTGTTTAGCGGCACCCCCTCTCAGCTCAGCGAGCCTTCTCTCCTGTGTACTGGCAACGCTGAGCTACTTCCTCCACTCCCCCTCTGAGGTCTCCGGCGGCCATCTTTTCCAGGGTGTTCAACGCAGATCTCTCTGGCGGTGTGTGGTCGATCCCCCTGTGTACCTCTCCCCTGCAGAAGGTTAGTGTACACAGCGCTCTAGCCCTCCCAGACACTGATTCTGGGCGGTTGATTATAGTGACAAAGTGCAGGCTGTTTAACTTTCTGCATTGTATGTGACTTTTGCTAGTGCTGACTGTATCTGCTGTATTTCTACTTTACTGTCAGTCTGTGTGTGGGAAGGGCAGGTGTGTGTGGGAAGGGCTTTGCAAGGATCTCACTTGTAAAAATTCACGTATTTGTGAGGTCGGTCACATACTGTTGTGTGCTACACGTTGCCATATTTGTGGGCTTGTGGGCTGCACACTTGTGAGCGAGAGCTTCCCGGATTGTATTGCTATATATCTTTGGGTATATATCATTATATCCATTGTTTAGCATGTCTGATGAGGAAGATGAGCGCTCTGCGGCTCCCAATCTAATCAATTGTAGACGCTGCGCTGCAGTGGGGAGTGTGGAGGATTTATCGCAGGATGGTGTGTGTGGGAGGTGCTGTCAATTACCTGGTCCCTCTAATCCCACAACTTCGGGACAGGATCCACCTTGGGCGATATTTTCCAGGTGCTGGCTTCAATCGCCTGGCGGTTTTTACCTCCCTCCCCATAGGGGGTTACCACAACCCCCCATCCCTCCTTCTCCGGGTGTACCGCAATTGTTACAGTCTCCCACTGGACCTCAGAAAGTTCATCCTTCTATGGGGTACTCTATGTATGTTCCAGCTCCTCCGATGACGCAGCAGTCCGTCATCCCTTTTCAAGGTCTCCCGCAAGCTAATCCACTGTGGGTTGATGTGTACAACCCACCAATTCGGTACAGAGTTTGGCAGCTTCCTCTTCGGCTTTTCAAACCATGTTGCTTAGTGACAAAACGCAGTGTTCCGTCATCCCAGACTCAGATGCGTCCTCTGATGAGGGCGAGTTGCATGAGGATTCTGATTCAGATTCCCCTGCTCCGGAAGTGGAGACGAAGTCTACCATTAATATACCGGCGTTAGTGCGGGCGGTGCTGTCCATTCTAGATATTGAGGATGATGCTCCGGCCCCTAAAGGTGCCCACACACATAGCGACATTTTACACGATTTGGCCGATTTTGACGAATCGTGACGACAAATCGGGTAAAAAAAGTACAAATCGTGAGTTTATACTCACGAGCACGATGCCGATGCGCGGCCCCGCTCGTCGTATATCGCATCTTCTGATCTGCCGTGCTGTAGGGCAGATTAGCCAACCATGAACCCGATGGACGCCGATCGTGAGGGTTTTTTTCCTCACGATGAATTGTACGATTCATCACACAATGCAGAATTTGACTGACAGAAGCCTGGACACGCCCCATCGCCATCTTGTGCAGCATCGTGTATGGAGCAAGTCAGTTGCACTTTGGGAGCCTGCACACTGGGTTTTTGTTTTGTTGGATATTTGGTGAGTATTTGTACAGTTTGCAACCACACTGACCACCAATATGTGCTCCCCACTGCCCACCAATGTATGCCCCCAGGCAATAAATGCATGACCCAGCCACCGCCCGCCGTATTGAGGCGGGCGGTGGCTTGGTCATGCATTAAGCTCCCCCACTGCCCACCCATGTGTGCCCACAGGCAATAAATGCATGACCCAGCCACCGCCCGCCGTATTGAGGCGGGCGGTGGCTGGGTCATGCATTAAGCTCCCCCACTGCCCACCAATGTGTGTAATACCTCAAATAAATAAATAAACAAGTTTTTTCCAAAAAAACACCATACATTACATGTAAAAATACACATTATTTCAAGCTGGGGGTCTTCTACCTTTCGGTCTCCAGCTGTTGTGGAACTACAGATCCCAGGATGACCTGCCACCCACCTTTGAAACTATTTTTAGGGCATCCTGGGATCTGTAGTTCTACCACAACGACAGGCCCAAAGGTGGAAAACCCATACTGTCAAAGAAAAACATTATATTACCAAGCAATAAACACATAACATTCCTGTAAAAGAAAACATGATTAGAATACCATAACAAACCTTTAAAAACCTGTAAAAAAGAAAATATTAAAACATTAAAAATGTGAACTATAACAACATTACATTTTACAAAACTATATACACAAATATTTAAATGTCCTTTTTTTTTCTTATTCATAGATAATGTCCATGGATTCAGAACGTGAATTCGTTACAGGATTCATTGAAATCCTGCACTCGAAAGACTGTCTGTGGAAGATCAGTTCTCGGAAGTACCACAATAAGTCACAGAAGTTGGCCGCACTCGAGGAACTGTTGGTGTATACAAAAAAATACATATCTGATGCAGACCTGAAAACTGTACGGCAAAAGATACAAAATCTCAGGACAGTATACATCAAAGAAAAAAAGAAGGTGGATGACTCCAAAAAATCAGGAGCGGCTACAGATGAAATATATACTCCTGCGCTGTGGTACTACCAAATGTTGTCATTCATCAATGATCAAGAGCCTCAAAGGGAATCAATCATCTTGATGTCTGAGCGTGAGGGAGATGAGGAGGTTGCAGAAGTCTTGGTAAGTAGTGACACAGTTTAAACCAAAATCCTTTGTTTTTGTTGTTAAATCCCAAATGTCCAATTTAGTCAGTAGTTCACAGATAGTCCTCCTGCCATGGTACAGCACCTGGTCCATTGAAATAGGTCATGTACTCCTCCCTCACTTCTCCCACACGCACGTGCGGTGGATGTTGTTGTAGTTGTTGGTGCAGACACAGATGTCAAATGTTCAATGTCCTCCAGGGGTCCTACATCTTCTGGTCTAGCTGGGACTGGTCCTCGTTGAGTAGATTTTCTTCGCAGAAAGTTGTGCAGCACACAGCACGCCATCACGACCCAGTCTATCTTCTCCACATGTAGATTGATGGTGGTGTGGAAAATGCGGAAGCGGTTGCTCATTATTCCAAACGCATTTTCCACAATGCTCCGTGCCCGGGATAGACGGTAGTTGTATATCCTTTTCTCTCTGGTCAGGCCCCTGTGTGCAAATGGCTTCATCACATGTTCATGTAATGCAAAAGCCTCGTCTGCAACGAAAACGTAATTTAGGCCGTGCTTTGTCTGGTCCAGTGAGGGCAGGTTGAGGGTTTTGTTGGCGAGTCTCTGGTAGAAAGCCGTCTTTTTGAAGGATCCACCATCTGAAGCACGCCCATTCTTGCCGACATCCACAAACAGAAATTCGTAGTTGGCATTCACCACTGCCATGAGAACGATGCTGAAGAATCCTTTGTAGTTGTAGTAATATGATCCGGTGTTGGCAGGTGGGTTGATGCGGATGTGTTTCCCATCGATGGCTCCTCCGCAGTTAGGGAAATTCCAACGTTGTTCAAAATCTTCCGCGATGCTAGTCCACTCCTCCACGGTGTTAGGAAACTGTAAAAATAGGAAAAAAGATGTTAAAACATGACTATAATATTTTTTATATCTTTTTTCCCTATATAGACTCCCACCCAAGACCCTGATTTAACATCTACACCGGACCTCAGTCTGCTCGGTGGCGACAGTGATCCGGAGAATAGCACACAAGTGGAAACTCCACTTCCACCTGGACCCTCATCTTCGCAAAACACCCCAAAAAAAAAAAAAAAAAGGCAGAAAGGAGAATTTTACAGAACGAGTGGACCATTTTTTACAAAACGCAGAACAGCTGCTGCAGAAACCCCCAGATGCAATTGATGATTTCACAGCTCATGTGAACAGCACATTGAGAAATCTGGATGCAGATATCCAAAAAAAATTTTTACGGTTAAACTACGACCTCTTGAGTCGCTGTATGAGCAAAAATATCTCAAATTCGACATACATTGCAGATCCAATGCTATTTTCCCCTGCCCCAAATAGGTATGTCTGCCCCCCCCCCTGCCCAGTTAGATATTACTCCCCCACCAAGCACCAGCACCACCTTGTATAATGCTCTGCTGGATGCAGCAGATGAGTCGCCCCAATATACAGAGATGTAAATTTGTTCTATATTGTAATGTCACCAAATTTTATGAATTCCAATCGGTGCTGCTGCATGGGATAGGGTGGTGATGACGCCATTTGAACAAGGTCACTACGCACATGGCACAAGTACACATAGCTGGAAGCCGGGGCCACAATGTGTACTTGTGCCATGTGTGTATTGGCCTGTTCAAACTGGCGTCTGACCCACCCTATCACATACAGCCGGCTACCTATTGGGATTCATTAAATTTGGTGATATTTAATTTGGTTGTTTTCTTGTCTTGATTTTAATGTCACCAAATTTTATGAATTCCAATCGGTGCTTGCTGCATGGGATAGGGTGGTGATGACGCCATTTGAACAAGGTCACTACGCACATGGCACAAGTACACATAGCTGGAAGCCGGGGCCACAATGTGTACTTGTGCCATGTGTGTATTGGCCTGTTCAAACTGGCGTCTGACCCACCCTATCACATACAGCCGGCTACCTATTGAGATTCATAAAATTTGGTGATAATGTTCTTTTGTAAAGTTGTAATAAAAAAGTATTTTGCACACAGTTTAGTGCACACTTTCAGTTGCCTGCAGGTCAGTGCACATTGTATTAAAAGAAGGCAATTTCTTGCTTTATATGTTGAGTAAAAAATAAATATAAACATTTTTCTTTGCACAAGAAACCAATGTGTGGTGTTTTTTTTTTTAACTTACCTTGCAATACTGGTACTGTAGCACTTTTACGATGGCTTTGCAGGTCTCCGGAATGATGACGCCCAAAGACTGAGGTGAGATGAGTGTCCCAAACTTTAGGTCTTCCAGTGACCTTCCTGTAGCCAGGTATCTCAGGGTAGCCACCAGTCTGTCTTCAGCAGGGATTGCCCTCCGCCACCTTTTGTCCTGTCTCTTGATGTGGGGGGTCACCAGATGCAGCAATTCTTGGAAGCTGGCGTCATCCATGCGCAGGTAGTTCCGATAGTCCTCCGGGTTGTTCTCCTTGATCTCTATCAGCAGGGACATGTGAGAGCGGGTATCCCTTTGTAGCAGCCACTCCTTGGTCCAGCATGCTCTCGTCCTTCTTCGCTGGGCCCTCTTCCTAATCTCCCGGACCCCGGCTTCAGCAACCAACACTTTATACTGATAGGGACGCATCAGTACAGAATTCAGGAACAGGATAGAATGCAGGTAGGTAGCACACACTTGCAGGTAGAATAAACTTTGTATAAGGCAAGCCAAATACAAAGAGCACAGTAGCAATGTACAGGATTCAGCAGGAATACACCTAGCCTCATCTAGTAGCAGAGCAGAATGTACACAGAGTTTAAAGGGTTCCTGCTGTTTATACTCCCTAGATAGCCCCTCCCATTGTTATGGCTATTTAAATTTCCCACCAATAGTCAAGAGCCTGTTTTATTTTTTTTTTAAACTCACGATTTGTTATGTCCAATCTCACGATGCGTACGATCCGATAGATTGTGAGATCGTAAGACAGATTGGGTGTCTTTTTTCCCAAATCGTGATCACGACGGCAAGGGAGCTCCCGTGAAAGTTCATGAGGAAATTGGCCATAAAATCGTATCGTGAGCATATGTGTGGGCACCTTAAGTCCAAATATCACAATTTTAAACAGACAAAGGTGACGTAGGATGTTTTTCCTTTATCTGACCAACTTAACTGATCATATGACGAAGGCCTGGCAGTCACCTAGTCTGAGGTTCCAGCCGCAGAAACGTTTAAGCAGTAGTTATCCGTTTCCTACTAGTCATTGCAAAAAGTGGGAAACACCGGCAGTGGTGGAGTCTCACGTCACTCGCCTAATCAAAAGTGCTACCTTACCAATGTCGTCCATTTTCGTCCCTAAAGGACCCCACGGACAGGAAAGTGGAGACTTGTATAATTCCATTTATTCTATCTCGGGGGCAGTGGCCCGTCCGTTCATGGCCATCTCTTGGGTGGCTAAAGCCATTGAAAGTTGGGCCAATGTACTAGGGGATACGCTTCCTGAGGAAGCTGCGGAAGTTCAGAGAGCTTTGATTTGTCAAATGAGGGATGCCACTTCCTATATTGGGGAGGCGTCTTTAGATGCTAGTCTTCTCACTTCTAGAGTGTCTGCAGCAGTGGTCTCTGCTCGCAGGTCTTTGTGACTTCGTTCTTGGAGGGCGCATGCAGATTCCAAGAAAGGCTTAGAGGCCTTACCCTTTAATGGGGAAATTTTGTCCGGTCCTGACCTTGACAAAATTGTGGATACCTTGGCAAAGTCTAAGGGGGTCATTCAGACCCGCTCGCTCGCAAAGGACGCTCGCAAAGGGGTCGATGTTGCCCCACTGCGCATGCGCACGATGGAGGGAGCTCCATCATGCGCATGCGGGAGACCCGGATAGCGACGGGCTCTCCCAGTGACGGGCTGTCCCAGCTAAATTTGGAGCAGGAGGCCGCTCCAAATTTAGCTGGGATGGCCCTGATTCAGAGCGAGCGCTCTGGTCAGAGCGTTTAGCTCTGAATCAGGCCCTAAGTCGCCGTTTTTACAATCAGCTGCTGCACCTTCTAAAGCTCGGACATCAGCCTTTCGGTCCTTTCGGACTCAGGGTAAGTCCAAGGGTCAATCTTTCCTGAGACAGTCGTCAACCAAGACTGCCCCTAAACCAAAGAAGCAGGCCTGGAGCACTAGACGCCCTGCTTCCAAGCCCGAAGATAAGCCTTCAGCCTGATGGGACGGGCCTCTCTCTGGGGGATCCCAGAGAGGGGGGCCGACTTCTTTGCTTCGCCCAATGCTGGTGCAATACCACACCATGGATGCTTGGGTACAAGAAGTAGTCTCTCGGGGGTATGCCTTGTTCTTTCAGTACAGACCCCCTCAACCGTTCTTCTGCACGAGCCTTTCCCAAGACGAGACCAAGGCGTTGTTGATCCAGGAAGCCATAGGGTCCTTGCTGAAAGCAGGGGTGGTTTTTCCCGTTCCGCCTTCTCAACGCGGGATGGGTTACTACTCTTCTCTATTTCTGGTTCCTAAACCCAATGGGTCTCATCGGCCCATTCTCAACCTGAAATCGTTGAACAAGTTCCTCAGTGCCTACGTTCAAGATGGAAACGTTGCGTTCTATCTTTCTGGCTATGGAACCAGGGCATTATATGGTCTCCCTGGAAATCCAGGATGCCTACCTCTATGTTCCTATAGCCCCTTCACACCAGCTGTATCTGAGGTTTGCTATACAACATCACTACCAGTTCCAGGCTCTACCCTTTGGTCTTTCCACGGCTCCAAGGGTGTTCACCAAAGTGATGGCTGTCATGGCTGCACATCTGCTAATTCTATCCAAATGGAATGGGTTGCTGCACTGAATCAGGACTCAGATGCTTGTGTTGTCTTGGGAGGTGCGCCTCTCGATGACCTGGTGGCTTCAAACAACTCATCTCACCAAGGGCCAACCTTTTTGTATCCCGGAGTGGGTCCTTCTCATGACGGATGCCAGTCTCCGGGGTTGGGGGGCCGTGTTGGGTCCCCTTTCACTTCAGGGATGTTGGACAGCGGAAGAAGCGGTTCTTCCAAACAATATTCTCGAGCTTTGGGCCGTGTGCAGGGCCTTCCGGTTGTCCGGTCACAGTCTACACGGAAGAGCAGTGCAAGTTCAGTCCGACAACGCCACCACAGTGGCGTACGTCAACCGTCAAGGAGGGACTCGCACTCGAGCAGAAATTTTGGAGGTGTACCGCCTTCCGGCCATCTCGGCAGTCTTCATTACAGGAGTTCTGAACTGGGAAGTGGACTTCCTCAGCCGTCACGACGTGCATCCCGGGGAATGGTCCCTTCATCCAGAGGTCTTTCAACTGCTCGTGAACAAGTGGGGACTGCCAGAGGTGGACCGCATGGCCTCCCGTCACAATCACAAATTGCCAGTGTACGGGTCCAGGGCAAGAGACGCCGGTGCAAGCCTAGTGGACTCGCTGTCAGTGAAATGGACATTCAACTGGCGTATCTCTTCCCTCCGATAGCCTTGCTGCATCGGGTCCTTTGCAAATTCAAACAAGACGGCGGCATGCTTCTGCTGGTGGCACCGGCTTGGACCAGACGTCCCTGGTACTCCGATCTTCGGGGACTATCCATCGACGTTCCGTTTCTTCTGCCACAACGTTGGGACCTGTTGTCTCAGGGGCCCTGCCTACACCCGGACCTGGGTTGTCTGTCTTTGACGGCGTGGCTCTTGAGATATCCGTCTTAAGAGCCCGGGGTTTTTCCAGCTCAGTCATCGGCACAATGCTACAGGCACGTAAGCCAGCTTCCGCTAGGATCTACCACAGGGTGTGGCATACTTATTTTCAGTGGTGTGAGTCCAGGAACTACGATCCTCAAGCGTTTCGTGTTTCTAGGATTTTGGCGTTCCTTCAGTCTGGATTGGACTTGGGTTTACGCCTCGCTTCATTGAAAGTGCATGTGTCTGCCCTTTCTGTATGGTTCCAGCATAGAATTGCTACTCTGCCTGATGTCCATGCCTTTTTCCAAGGTTTCCTCAGGATTCAACCTCCCTTTGTTCCACCAGTGGCTCCTTGGGATTTAGCAGTGGTGCTTCGGGCCTTGCAGGGTCCTCCATTTGAGGCCATGGAGTTGGTGGAACTCAAGTGGATGACACTTAAGACAAAGAGTCAGAACTAGGCTCACTTTCTTGCCGTTCGCCTTTTCTGGTTTTTCACCAAGACAGGGCAGTTCTTCGCACCTGTCCAGGTTTTCTTCCTAAGGTTGTCTCCAAGTTCCACATTAATCAAGAAATTGTTGTGCCAGCATTTCAGTCACCTGATCTCTCGGCTGGTGAGGCTTCCTTAGATGTTGTCTGTGCTCTCAAAGTTTATATTGATAGCACTGGTTCCGTTCGCAAATCTGATTATTTATTTGTCCTCTTTGGTTTTCACAAGAGGGGTTGGCCTGCCAACAAGCAAACTTTGGCTCGTTGGCTTCGTTTAGTTATTTGTGAGGCTTATTCACAGGAGGGGTTACCTGTTTCAGCCTCTGTTAAGGCTCATTCCACTCGGTCTGTGGGTCCCTCGTGGGCTGCTGGCCGTTGTGCCTCAGCTGTTCAGCTGTGTAAGGCGTCTTCCATACAGACTTTTCTACGGTTCTATAAGTTTGACACCTTTGCCTCTCAGGATGCATCCTTCGGGCGCCGAATTCTCCTTTCAGCACAGGAGTGCCCCCGCCCTTAGTTGTACTGCTTTGGGACATCCCCAAGGTCAACCCTGTGGACCCCCTATGGAACCTGAAGTAGAAAGCAAGAGATATGGTAAGAACTTACCTTTGTTATCTCTGTTTCTACGAGGCCCACATTCACCTGGATTCATATGGGCTCTGTGGCTGGTCACCGGTTTTCCATCTCCATTTCTGTGAGTATGGTTCTTGTGTGTTCCAGTCTTCCTTCTCTCTCTCTTTATCTCCTCCGGCCTTGGCTACTTACCAACTGAGGTGCCTGTGGCTGGGGCAGGGTATATAGGTGGATCCTGGGAGCAGCAAAGCTTTAACTGTGTGGTGCCAGTGGATCCAAATTCAGCTATACCCCAAGGTCGACCTTGTGGACCCTATGGACCTCGTAGAAACAGAGATAACAAAGGTAAGTTCTTACCATATCTCTTGTTATAATACCCAAACAAATCATACCCTGTCTTTTTTTTTTTTTTTTTTAATAAATCATAATTATTATTAACTAGTAGTTTACAGTAAAGTAGTGAAAACTATTTGTTTGTTTACTAAACAAGCTGGACAAACAATTGCAAATGATTGTTTATCCATACCTTCCTGAAAATGTATCACTATACCTCCCAATAGGGCTGGTGTCCCATATGAATGGCTTACTTTGTATATTTCATTTATGGCACCCCACAGCTAATTTATTTTGTTATTTTATTCTGTTAAATATAGGGTGTGTGCATTGCTGAGTTTACAGAAGCACAAAAATGTGGGAAGGTTATAATTTCATATTTGGTGGGGATTTTAACACTGTTTAATCCAGTATTGAGAACTATTGATAAGTTCCCAATACTGTCAAACCCCGCAGCACCCCAGTGGAACCATATCTCTCTATTGGCAAATCACTCTTTGGTGGATTCCTGAAGATTGTTCAATCTCACCGATAAATCCTACACATTTCACTTGGGGGTTCTGGGGTACCTCTCTCGCATTGACTATGTTTTACTCTCTACAACACTTCTTTCAGATACTACAGATGCTTCTTTAGGTGACACAGCAGTATCTGACCACGCCCGGTCTCTGTAACACTTACTGTATTATTTCTTCAGCTTACTTACGTCCCTCCTTTTGGTGCTTCACCTCATACCTTTATCACTGAGCAATTTCAAAAGTTCCTTAAATTAAAATGGGCAGAATTTGTGGATTTTAACCTAGAGCATTGGGACAACCCTGTCTTGTTTTGGGAAACATCTAAGGTGGTCATGCGGGGACACATTGTCGTACATTGCAAAACAAAATAAGGGTCCAACATAATGTACTGCTCCAATCTATGTAGAGTTGCCTGAGGGATTATATAGCAAACCCCAATGATACAACCCATACTATATACATCCAATCCAGTAAAATAGTGGATAGCTTTCTTTTAGCACAGGCCAAGTTGAAGATGAACTACACTAGACAAAAATATTTCTGCTGGGGTAACAAAACAGGCACCTTTATTAGCTAATGCAGACACCATGTAACAGCTCTTCAGAATGGTCAATCCTCTAATTTACTTGCCAAAACTTCAGACATTTCTAAAACCTTTAAAAATGATGACAATATCCTTTATAAAGCTATCCCACATGACCCTGTACTAACGGCTAGATTGCTGGATGAGGCAATCCTTCCCTGCCTGACATCTTTTACAGAGGGAAGCATTAGAAGCTGAAATAACTGAGGCGGAGATTGCTGGCGCTGTGACTAACATGCATTTAAATAAATCAACAGGCCCGGATGGTTACTCAGTGGAATGCTACAAACTCTTAAAGCATGACATGGTGCCAGCACTTCGTGAACTTTTTGGTAGCTCCCTCCTATCCTAGTATCAACCAAGCATTACCTCTCTTATAGCAAAGCCATATAAAGATCCAACTCTCCCCTCTTCCTACCGTCCAGTTACCCTCCTAAATGTTGACTTAATAATGGCAGACAGATTGCAAGTCTTTCTTGCCTCTATACTGACGGAACATCAAATGGGCTTTGCCAGAGGTAGACCTACCGTAACAGGAATCCGTACAACCATTGCGGCAACCTTTATGAAATTTTAGATAGAAGGGGTTTCGGACAGGGTTTTCAAATCTTAGTTACATTTTTCTATACTTCTCCAACCACTTCATTATTAATTAATGGTATTGCGGGAGAGGGTTTGGTAATGACAAGGGGAACAAGACAGGGTTGTCCCCTTTCACCATTGCTCTTAAATTTGGCCCTTGATCCTATGCTTAGAGTCCTACAAAATTGGTCATCATTTCAAGGCATCAGTATTGGAAGGTAGGTTGTGAAGATATCGGCCTTTGCAGACGATGTTCTTATATTTGTATCTGATCTGAGGGGGACCCTTGGACACTGATGGTGAGAATCAAAGAATTTGGGTCGGTGTCAGGATTTGAGGTTAATTTTGAAAAATGTACTGCACTGTACCTAAGACAGGGTTACACACAACCAGAATGGTCTAAGGATATTCCTATTGGATGAGCGACCAAGTACATCACATATTTAGGGGTTCAAATCCCCAAAGATCTCAGTAAGTTGTACGCATTTAATATGAACTCTATTATGCGAGGTGTAAGGGAGGATGCAGAGAAATGGTGACATCTTAATCCATCATACCTAGGTCGAGCTAACTCGATGAAGATATTATTTTCTACCCTCTTCAGTCTCTTTCCATATTATAGTGTAGACGTGATACCATGGAGATTGAAAGTAATAATACATACTTTTATTTGAAATGGGAAGTATTTTATACTTTTATTTGGAATGGGAAGAGGGCTAGAGTTAGTCTTGTAAAGCTCCAGCAGAGTAGATCAAATGGAGGTATTAATTTACCTAATATTAGCCCTTACAGTCATGCGGCCCACCTTCGCTATTTGATAGATTGGCTCAATAAAAAAAAATATGTATGCCAACACTAATTTGGAGACTGAATACTTGAATGGTATGAGCTTAAACTCTCTCTTGCACTTACATGATAGTGAGATTCCCATATCGGTTCAATCTAATCCACTATTGATGTCTGCCCGTAAAGTATGGCATATTTTGCGTCATAAACGCTCTTTGAACCCATATGTATCTCCATTTCTTTTGTCAATAATCCAAATTTTCAAAATGGGACTGCAGGTTATCCTTTTACATTGTGGCACAGACAGGGCATAACTTGTTTGACAGATTATGATTGGTGTAACCGGGAAACCAATATTGTTTACACAGGCATTGGAACAATATCTGATACTTAGACCCTTTCCCCTAGCTTATTTACAAGCTCAGCACTATGTGGCCGGCCCATCCAAGGTATTCTCACCAGATGACTGTAATAACTCTTTAGATGATTTTTGATGACGGAAAATCCCTCCTACAAAGCCATCATACATTACATTATTCTTTCCTTCGCACTCCTTTACAATATGATACACAGAAAACAGGGCTGGCAAAATGGAGAGACCAATTTCCATCTCTAACCACAGATAAGTTGCTGCAAACACATCTATCAAATTAATCCCTGCAGTATCATATGCAGATTTCTTCCTAAATATATTTCATAGGACATACCTTTCCCCTTATCGTAGACACCTCATGGGGACCATGGATGACCATTCATGCCCTAGATGTGGCTCTCATAGGGCTGAATTATTACACAGTTTATGGAAGTGCCCGGTAATATGGAGTTAAAAATGTAGTAAAGTGAAGTAAATTGTGCTTACCTGTCATCCTTAGGTTCAGTCATGTGGTTGTGGACAGGTTTCAGCTTCTGTCCGTCCACATATTTACATTACATTGACCATAAATAATTTGATTTGGTGCTTGACCACCAACCTGAGGCACCCCTGCAAGTGTTCTGAGACACCCCATAGGCGGTGCCACGGCGCACAGTTTGGGAACCACTGCCCTATAGTATGAAACGGGTGTATGTTTTCAGACCCTCCGATTCCCCTCACTACTGACTAGACTATGGCTGATTTTTATTCATAATGAAAATTTATTTTATATTTGTTATATGGGTATGAATAGGGTAAGAGTGGACAACATGGATTCAAGTTCTCACCATAATTGTTTTTTTTATTTTTTTTATTTAACATTTATCTGGAATGTAATGATCAATTAATTTTAATGTATATTCTATTGAGTGTAGAATAATTGATATTTCTTATTGATATTCTTCAATAAAGGAGAAAATTTGATTTAAAAAAAAAAAATTTAAATATGGGAAGGCATACCATTTAGCTAACTAGACAACTCACCACAATAAAAAAATGTGTCCATTACCTTTCTATCCTAGCATGGATTGCACAGTATTTTCCAGGAATTTGTGCAGCAGAGGGAAATATTTCAAATTGACTTAGTAAACTGAAGTTGGCCAAATAACTGAACTCCTGAATAGCTGCTGGCCTCCCACCAAGTATGGTATCCAATTTGCATTGCTTAACTCATAGTAAAGAAATGCCTAGAGCACAACAATGCACCGAATACATTTACATCAATATTATGTTTTTTATTGGTTGGTGATCAACTGTCAATGAAGGGGAACACTAATATGGAGAAGGAATGGCTATTGACGATATTTAGATACATTTATCTTTACTCTGCTTCATCTTTGTTTTACAGAATTATATTGCCACAATTCCGCTGGTTATGTATGTGAGTGGATTTGTTTCTTCATTCCTCATGAAACCAATCAACAAATGGATGGGTCGCAATGTGAGTTCTTAATCACTCTAGATTTCCAATTTAATACAATTACATGAGAAAGTAGATGAATCAATTGGCAAATTACGTGTATGCAGGGGTGTGGTATGTAATCCCGGCGGCTGTTCAGTCGCCTGGAGAAATGGCGACGCTGGAAGCCTGAAATACCAGAAACCCGATGGGGAAGGTAAGTATACTAACCCTTCCCTCCCCCTCCCTAACCCTCCCTTTGGGCTGCCTATCCCTAAAACCCCTGAGGTGGTGCCTAATCCTAAATCCCCCCCCACGAGGTGGTGCCTAATCCTAAATCCCCCCCCGGCCTAAACCGAACTCCCCCCTTCCTGCACCCTAAAACTAAGCCTCCCGGGGGGGAGTGCCTAACCCAGTGTTTTTCCACCACTTTGTCGTGGCACACAAGTGTGCCGCGAGCAGTTGTCAAGTGTGCCGCTGCAGTCCGCTCAGTGCACTTGAACTGTAGTGTGTTTTGTTACTGTGGAGGCAAATATGTGTGTATATTTTTATGTGGGAGCCAATGTTTGTTTTTTTATTGGTCACGCACACCGCATAGCCGGATGGTGTGCCTTGGCAATTTTAAAATCTTGTGTAGTGTGCCTTAAGTTGAAAAGGTTGAAAATCACTGGCCTAACCCTTACATCCCCACGGTGGTCCCTAACCCCCTCTTCCCCTAGCCTAACCCTAACACTCCCTGGGGGGTGCCTAACCCTAAGTCGCCCCCCCAGGGATGCCTAAACCTAACTGTTTCCCGCCCCCCTCCTCTCTGTGGCTAACAGCTAACCCTCCCCACTTACTATCGTTCGGGAAGCCGTCTTTCGGGATTGCGTCCTCGGACTAAAGATATGCGTTGGTATTTAGACTCCTATCTTTAGTACGAAGACCCGTATTCAATTAGACATGTAAAGCCGAGATCCGTCAAAAGAATCGCCGGTTGCGACTTTTCGCCTGTCTGAAACATATCTCCGTATTCAATTCCATCCGCTTTTTGCATACACGGAAAGTCAATGCAATGTAATAGGCGAAAAAGATTTGCCTCTGAACAGCAGGAGAAAAGAAGTGCAACATTTCTGTTTTTGGGTGCAAAGGTGGGGAATGGACAACTGCGTCAAATTCATGAAAAAACCTTAAGTACACCCCAAAAAAGTACTTTGAATTTGGGGGTGAAAAAGCACAAAGTGTGGGGACAACTTCGAAAACTAGCGAAATAAGGTTCTGGGGGTGCTCTAAGAAGGGGTCAAGTGTTTTTGGGATTGCAGGTGCTTTTAAGAGGGCAGAATTTCAATTTCATTAAAACTTCACTTTATAGACATTTAAAAGATGCTAGCACCCATTTTCAGGTACCCCAAATTTGCCAGGACTACTTATTTTCTCCAAAAAATACTGCTTTATGCCATTCTTCACCGCTTGTGCAAAGATGCTAATTAGAGGCGAGAAACAAATACAAGGTAACCTATGTATAAATCAGGCGCCAAGTGAACACAATTAAAATGATTAACACCTATAATGCAGCTCCCACTTAAAGTGCTGGGAACACTTATGACTACACAAAACTTAGTAAAATACAGAACAAGGGAGCGCATATGTACTGAACTGGGTACTTAAGGGAGTTCAGTGCTTCCCATAGTTGCCAGTGCAACGTGTTTAACAGCGTATGCTGTGAGAGAGTTCCTGTGCTTCTGAAAAAACTGTCTGAGTGCTCGTCTGTGCTCCTGCTGGATCCCAGCTTCCAAGTAGCCTGCACCGATCTGCCTGCTCCCAGTCTCCTGCTGGAACCATCCTGCACCTTCTATTTACCCTTTCCCTGCCAAAGGACCTGTGTCTACAGTTAACCCTGAACCTACACTGCCTCCATTTACCTAGCTCTCTGGTTCTACACTGAGCCATCTCAGTATAAAGGACCCCATACATCAGAGATTGATTGCAGCAATCGTGCAATTTGCAATCGATTGTGTATAAAAATCTTTCCCTTTTTCAATCGATTGTGGCAATTCTGCAATCGATTGAAAAAGGGAAAGATTTTTATACACAATCGATTGCAAATTGCACGATTGCTGCAATCAATCTCTGATGTATGGGGGCATTAACTCTCCACTTCGTTTCATCAGCTGCTGCTATTCTAATTACTCCACTACCTCTTCGGATTTCACCTCACCAGTTTCAATCAGTACAGCCTTGCAGTGACCATTTGGATTACAAAGACTTTTATTTGTTCTGCCACTACCTGGACATTACCTATACATACTTCACTTCAGTTTCTAATAATCACCCTCTTCTTAATATTCTGGACTTTATTTTATTATCCGTGTACATGTCTGCAAGTTCACCCATTAAAGGACCCACTTTTCAATTTAAATCTGTTCAGGTGTCTGCTCCTATTTCCACTCCGGGTCCACAACAAACTCAGGCCCTCATTCAGAGCCGTTCGCCATTTGCGTTCGTTCGTTCAAAAACAAGGGGTGGCTATGCAAATGATCCGTTCGCACATTGCAGTCTGTTCACACCTCTAAGTCTGAACGAGCGAGCAAAACATACGCTCTTTTATTTCTTAAAAACACCCCCTGGCCGCTCGCACCATACGTCATGTCCGCTATTTATTAGATTAATCGAGTACATCGAACAGGATATGAACTGCTCGCTATTCTTGTGGTTGGTTTTTTCAACCGCTATTTTGCGAGCAGTTCTGAGTTAAAAAAAACCAAGTGACGTGGTCATTGACGCTGCCATATTAATTATGCACACCCATAAAACGCCCGTTTTGACCTTTACGCACGCCTGCGAACGGATCTCCACTCCCCGTTTTCAAGCACCATCCCCTGTTACCACCCACATACGCCTCATTCTGTCACTCAAAATAGCAGGCACTCGCTATATTGCGTACAAATGTTTTTCGGCCGCACTGACTGGTTCGCGCATGCGTACTAAAAACCGTACGCATGCGCAGATGTGCGATCATCGCTCGGAACGAGCGTACTGCCGCTAGCGAGTGGCTCTGAATGAGGGCCTCAGATCCTAACAATAACATGAAATAATCACTAAAAGATAATAAAACAATGAGAAATAGAAACAATGTCTATAGACAATAATTGCCACTGATTGGTCTCAAATTTCCTGCATAGAATTGACACTTATGGTGCATACACACGGTCAGATTTTTCTTCAGATCTGAATGGTAATGATTTAAAAAATCGTTCATATATGAAGGAAAATCTGACGTATCTGTCAGATGAACAATTTGAACAATGCGCGTTCCCGATGGTCAGATAACGAAATCTGACATCTGATGTTTGCAAACTGTGTTTGCAGTCAGACTTGGACGATGCCATTCATTTTAATGCATTCAAAAATCGTTCAATCGTTCATCTGACAAATCTGACCGTGTGTATGCTCCATTAGACAGTGAAACCGCGGAATTTCAATAAATTTGATATTATGGCAAAGGTGCCAAATAATTCACATGCTCACTGTCCAAAGACTTGGGGGTAAATTTACTAAAGGTCAATTTGAAGTGTGATTTAGCTCACCTCAAACCGACTCAAATCGAATTGTGACAACCTAGTTTTTTTACAAGATTTACTAATGGTCGATTTGTTTTGCGATTCGCAAAACAATTTCGATTTGATTCGGTTTTGAAAAGTGATTTGCAATTCGATTTGACATGTTCATGTTCAAATCGAACAGCAAATCCCACTGCAAACCGAACTGCAAAACCCCAACAGCATAGAACTGCTTCATGCTTCCACTTTCAGCATGAGCAGTTCGTTCTCACACAACTACATGCAGACATCAGTGAGATGCCTGCATGTATCTGACTGTAAAAAGCAAACAAATAGTTAAATGTTTAAAAAAAAAAATGACGTGAGGTCCACCCCCAAAACACAACCAGCCCCGGACTTTTCAAACCCAGTTCTGGTTGACTAAGTACAGGGAAAAAATTGCATAGGGTCTCCCTGTACTTAGTTCAACCAGCACTGGGCTATGGGAACCAGTCCTGGTTCTGGAATTACAGGGAAAAATTTGCGTACGGTCTCCCTGTAATTCACAGAACCAGCCCTGGACCCTTTCCAATGGGGGACTGATGCCACAGCCAGGGGTGCCCCATCACCAGGCCCCCCGGCATCAACCCTGCCCCCCAGCATCAGCCCTGACCGCTAGTCAGCCCAGGCCAGGGATCCCTGTGGAGTTGGAGACCCCTCCAATAAAGGGGTCTCCCTCTCCAGGGTACCCCTAGCCTAGGCTGATAGCCCGGGGCTATCCCCGCCACCCCTGGGCTATGTAAAAGTACCAATGTTCTCCCGATGTTCGATTTGAGGTCGATTTGACTAAAATTTGATCTGAAATTCAATTTTACATTCGATTTGGCCTTTAGTAAATACCCAAATGCAAAATCGAATACAAATCGAATGAAAATCGCACCTCAAATCACTCAAAGTGCCAAATCGACCTTTGATAAATGTACACCCTTAATCTCACCACCAATGTTGATGCCCAGCAATATACAGTATGTCACAAAAAGGCTGTGGTCGGAGAATGGCCTCTGCGTATTACACTTCCCGGATGTTGACAGATTGTCCCCGCCTGAATACAATGTAGCAGCCGTCCTGGAAGGAACACATCCATGGCCTAATGTAATATGGGGTGCGACCCAGCTCGTGCTGTGAGTAAGCATGCACAGTTCAGCATCCAAGGTATCTCACCAATCACAAGTTAAATGTCCAGCAGCCGGTATTAATGTCCAAAAACAGATATTAATGCATTTTTCCATTATGTATAACGGTTTCATCAGAAGGTACCTTTATGATGAAACCGTTGGATATACATAACGGCAGGGACAATCTGTCAACATCCGGGGAGTGTAATACACAGAGGCCGTTCTCCCACCGCAGCCTTTTTATGACATATATTGCACAAATGGGCATCAACATTGATGGTAAGCTTAAGTCTTTGGAGAGTGAGCACGTGAATTATTTGGCACTATTGCCATAATATAAAATTAATTGGAACGCCTCACTATCAAAGTGTCAATTCTATGCCAGAAATTTGAGAACAATCAGTGGCATTTATATAGACATTGTTTCTATTTCTCATTGTTTTATTATCTTTTAGTGATTATTTCATGCGCTCCCTTGTTCTGTATTTTGCTAATTAGTGGCTATTGTACCAACTTAAGTACCACAAACAGTTTTATTAGGGCTAATCGGGCACTACTACATTGATCCCCATTGTTACTGCATCTCTTTGGGGGGTTCAGGCTGATTTCCCCGATTCTGAGACCACTTTCCACCTGTTCTGACTTTGCGTGTTGCCGTTTTTGCATGTTTTGGAATTGATTAGGGCGAATAGCGGGGACGCGCACGATAAGTTTCCCTGGTCAAAATACGCGATGTAGGCGAAAAGTCCGGCATGCAAAACTTTATCACGGGTGCAAAACTAATTGAATGCCGCCCTAAGTCGGGATTTCGAAGCCAGGATTCTGTCAGATGGCTTCCCGTGCATCGGTATTCTAACTACGTACGGTATGTAGACATAATGTGTTTGTATGGATATAAAGAGAGGATATGTGTGTGTATAGATGGTTAGATATAGTATATGTGTGTTTTGTATAGTCCAAAATAGACCAGGGGATAAATTCTTAGTCCAACCATAAGAAAAGAATGTGAAGCCAGGTCAAACGTAGGTGACATCACTAGCCCACGCACTAACGCTTCTCATAATAATGACGTCACCTGTGTTTGACCCAGTTTCACCTCCTGTTCCTGTGGCTTGACGTGGTCCCGGCATGCCGCGGCCTTAATCGGTGGCAAGTGGCATGGGTTGTGTGTCCCGGCGGATGCCAGTGATTGCCTGGTTATGTAAATATACACCATGTGGTAACCAGCCCACACTGTTTTATACTGGGTACGAGCATATCCTTACTTATGCACGTGTTATGTATTTATGAAATACTTTTATACACTATGAAACGCCCTCGTTCTGCTTAATCAATAAATATATATAGATATATATATATAAAATTAGGTTGAGTCTCCCATATACGAAATATTCCGAAATACAGAATTTTTTTGGCATGACTGAGATAATGAAACCTTTGATTTTTGATGGTTCAATGTACACAAACTTTGTCTAAGGCATAAATTATTAAAAATATTGTATAAAATTACCTTCAGGCTGTGTGTATAAGGTGTATATGAAACATAAATAAATTTAATTTCTGTCCACAATCTTTGTTTGAGCCACAAAATTATTGAATATATTGTATACATTTACCTGCAGGCTGTGTGTATAAGGTGTAAACAATACATAAATGCATTATGTGTGCATATTTGGGTCCTATTTCCAAGATATTTCATTATGGTATGCAACTATTCCAAAATATGGAATATTCAGTTATCCAAAATACCCCTGGTCCCAAGCATTTTGGATATGGGAGACTCATATGTATGTATATGTGTGTGCGTGTGTGTGTGTGTGAATGTATATATGTGTGTGTGTGTGTGTGTGTATATATATATATATATATATCCAGTGGTCGAAGTGGGGCGGTATACGGCGGTATGACATACCGCCACTTCCCGGCCCCACTTCATTTTAGATGCAGAAGTGAATGCACCAGCGCTGGGATCCAGTATGGGATCCCAGCGCTGGAACAGCAGCGGCAATGTATAGAGATGTGTCCCGCAGGGGACACATCTCTATCGGGGCAGCGGAGGCGCTGACATGTAGCCGGGACAAAGTACCTGGTCCCGGCTGCACTGTCAGCACCACTCACCGGGCGGTTGCCAGCCAATCACGAGGCTCGCAGCCGCCAGCCAATCACGGGACTCGCGGCCGCCAGCCAATCGCAGGGATCGCAGCTGCCATCCAATGAGAAGCTGCCAAATGTCAGCTTCTCATTGGCTCACAGGGCCGCCAGATAAACTGCAGTGAAGACCCGAGGATCCCGCTGGCTCCACTCCAGCAGCGCAGGTAAGAGAGAATTAGGGGAGGGTGTGAGAGAGGGAATAGAGAGAGGGGCAGACAGAGGGAGGCAGGCTAACCATTATAGGGGGTGAAAGAGAGAGGGAATCAGTAAGGGCAGGGTGTGAGAGAGGGGAGCAGGCAGGGAGAAGTGTGAGGGGGGGGGGCTTGGGGGGGTTAGAAGTACAACGGGATGATATGGAAGCAGGGGCCCATGGGGGGGGGGGGAGATTCAATCTTCATACCCCCACCTCTAAATTACCACTTCGAGCACTGTATATATGTGTGTGTATATATATATATATATATATATATATATATATATATATATATATATATAGTAGAGCGATTAGGCAGCACTAGAGGACTCAATCCATTTTAATGATAAATTTCAACCAACGTTCCAGGGCTACCGCCCTTTTGTCAAGGTCATGTACGACCTTGACAAAGGGCGGCGCCCTGAAACGTTGGTTTAAATTTATCATTAAAATGGATTGAGTCCTCCAGTGCCGCCTAATCTCTCTACTATAGTTCTCTACCAAGGAGGGCACAGAGGCACGCTGATCACTGGAGTGAGGAGTGCCGAGCCGATGCAGATATGTATATTCATTCTCTCTCTCTTTCTCTTTCTCTTTCTTCCTCCTCTCTAGATAACCTATTTCATAGGTCTCTTAGCCATTGCAGTTTTCTCTGCCTGGGTGGCACTTGATCCAAATCTTGAAGAGGCTATCTATGGAGCTGCTGTAATTTTGGGTTCAGGGTCTGCGACAATCTTGGTTACTTCCCTATCTATGACTGCTGATCTCATTGGACCTCACTCGGTAGGTATATCTGAATACTTACTTTGTACTTTTACTAGAGTGTTGCCTGTGAAATATTTTACTGTTTTTCACTAGAGGTGAGATCTGGACTGCAAAAAACCCAATTGTGGCCTTTTCACACATGTATACTGTTACGGTTTTCCTAGTATACCCTGCGTAAACCCCTAGAACTCAATGGACGAGATCTTCTGCCACTAATAACCACCCGTTGTTCCCTTAGAACTAGGAACGTTCACCGGTACTTAGGCGGCTGCCTGGACTTAAGCTCGAAGTAGTAGGGGTTTACACAGATCTCCCAGAAGTACCAGAATAAAATACAACACCAACAAGAGCAAGTAGCTGAGATGCAGCTAATGTAGCACTGGTGGTATAGGTGCGGCTAATGTAGCACTGGTGGTACAGATATGGCAATTGCCGCTGGTGAAATAATGCGGCTGGTACAGTCTGTAGAATTGATGTGGCTGGTTTAGCTTGTTGAATTGATGCAGCTAGTAGCTGGCAGAATTGATGTGGCTGGCATAGCCTTTTGATTTGGTGCAGCAAGTAGCTGGTAGAATTGATTAAAATAATGGTGAAACATAGGTTAAATACAAACAAGCTGAATGCCCATAGTAGTATCCTTGGTCTTAAATAGGGAACTTAATAGATCCAATCACACAAAATTGATTACCACGACTGATAAATCATGATTTTCTTCATTAGTAGTCTATTATCATTATATGTTTATTATCTATACATTGGTGCAAATCAAGGGAAATATATCAAAACATATATATATATATATATATATTTATTTATAGAGAAACGGTACTCCGGCACTCCCTCACTCCGTGTTATTGGACCAATAGTCCCACCTTGCTCCGGTGCCCTCCAGGGGGACAGCACCCCCAATACACAATGTACTTGAAATCACAGGCGGCACTCGGAGGCTAATCATCAGAACCCTCAAACGAGGGACTTTATTCAGTCAGTCTGTCGACGTTTCGGGGTCTTCCACCCCTTCCTCAGGACAACAAGATAACATACAACATGCAAACACCAAATTTATACATGATCACTTACCCCTAAATGGCGCCATCTCCACCTGGGCTCCGCTCCGTGGCCGTCCTTCCGGTCACGGCAATTCAGCAGGAACCGGAAGTGACGTCACGCGACCGGGTCCCGGAGTCATGGCAACCATAAACACCAATGTTATCAATGTGGTCAAATTGTCAGTTAAAAACACTGCCCATTCAGGGCATACAATAAATTAGAAGATGTCAAACCTCTGTGCCATGATTAGGGACAGAGATCATGTGTACAAATAGCATAACAAGGTGCCACACATATTAAACGGGACATTTAAATATACCCCATCCCTCAAACAACCATCATTAAAAACCCACATACAATAACACGGTATTACATAAATAAATACATGTCAAAAATACATAACATGGACCACACCATAATTAGTATATAAATCTCCCATCTGGAAACCCTGTCATAGTTTATACAGTACCACCATTACCTATCATACTACAAAAATTAAGCACTGTTGCCATCTAGTGGCCAAACATATTTCATTATCTCATTTTAAGACATTATATAGAATTGATTGAACCATAAAAAATCCATCAGGCATACTTCTAACATACAACATCTTGGTGTGTTAATATCCTGGATCATTACCTAATATATAAAACACCACATGTGTATAAACATTAATATACATAAATATAAGATCTATCCAGAAGGGGTGTAGAAAATCTGAGTTTATAATATTACAAAAAAACTAATAAACATAAACCAACTACTACCACCATAACCTAAATAAATCCGACACTCCATCTACCAAAAATATATGTGTATATATAAAAAAAAATTTTTTTACAGAAAATGTTTCAAAAAAATCCCAAGATATCTATGTGAACGTGATAAAACACCAAAATCCATATATCATAAATCATTCAAAAATAATCAAACATCAATCTCCCAGACAAGCCTGCATCAATGGCTATCATATCATATCATAACTTTAGTTATTAGTGCTCACTAAGGCTGCATAGACGTAGGCTGTGTTAGATGAAAAGTGTGTGATTATAAGTGTAATTACAATATGACAATACTAAGTCGGAGTTACGCCGGAGATAAACTGGAGGAAAACAAACTGAAAACCAGAACACTTTCTGAACGACAACAAGCAACTTATTTATGTGAATTACCAAAATCAACATCTTCTGCTTCAGGATTATCCAGGAAACTCCATACTACACTCACTGCTTGGACATAACACTTCGGACTGGATCGGCTTGGTACATTGTAATTTTGCCCTCATACTACATAAATTCTTGTATGTATTGCCTTTTCCCATTGCGTCACATCTATCCACTTTAATCATTTATTTAATAACTAATTCCTGCACCCATTACTCACACACCTCTCTTTATATATCACTTTCGGAGCTGCACTCATACATTATAATATTAATAATAATAATTTTATTTATATAGCGCTTTTCTCCTAAAGGACTCAAAGTGCTTTACATTTACAGTACATTTACATTAGCAGCACTGTTCTTTTATCTCTATTTTTGAACATTTAACAACTTTAATCCACACTGTCTCTACATCACACAGCCTCCACTCCAGTTTTCATCTCACTTATTACCTCGTCCATAGCATGAACACTCTTACTTCAAACACCCCCCTTAATCAGTGCCCACATAATCCTCTACTTTATCTATCCCTATCCTCCCCCTCTTGTCTCCTATGCTTGCTGTTCCCCCTTTTTTCTCTCATCAGGCTGCTTTCCAACCCTCTGCTTCTTTTCCCCCGCCATTACTGTTCCTCCATTTTCAACCACCTCCCTCCCTCCATGGCCTTGCTATCCCACCACTATGCCTACCTGGTTCTGCCTCCAGGGCTACCAAAAGCAATTCTGGGCCCGGGTACTGCAACATCCTGTGGGACCACAACATGTTGGGCATGGCTGCACCCATTTGTGGGTGGGCCTAGCATGTGAGACGCACGCACTCACTGGAGCATGGCATAGCATCCAGCAGCTGGGATTAAAGTAGTCACTACTGTATTAGGATGGCGGGACAGTCCCATAATATATCCATTTTTTATCAGGATGTATGTAGATGCTAAAATGTAACACACAATAATTAAAGTGCTACAACTTTATTTTGTACATCTCTCATGTGAATAACACATAAACAAAATCTATTTTCTGTCATAGGGATAGATGTATGAAGGACTTAATCTTGACATAACATCAGGTTATCTTAAACACACACATACCGCAGTACATATCCTAACCCACTGCTCCATGCTCCTTCCTCACTATCTACCCCATCTGTGTCGCCCCTGTCTGTCTGCCCTTCCCCTTTAGAATGTAAGCTCTAACGAGCAGGGCCCTCATCCCTCACGTGCTTCTCCTTCCCCTACTTATAGTATAATTTACTCCTAACTCCCCACAATGGCACCTAACACCTGGTTGCTCATGTCCTGCTGCTTGTTATGCAGCTATGTTTATAAACCATGTCCTTGTCCTACATTGTTTTGTATTACTATTAACTGTTTTCTTGTGTGCTCATTTATGTACTGTGTAAGGCGCTGCGGAACCTTTGTGGCGCCATATAAATAAAGGATAATAATAATAAATCACATATGTATACCGCAACTCTATTACCATTTACTTTAGTTAATATAGAACAATACATCTTCTTTCTGTTTCTATACCAATATCGCCTTCTAGTGGCCAACGAAATTACTTATCCCCCACTCACCTATAATCGGATAAATAGAGAGAGGGTTGTTGTAGTTTACGTTATAGGTGAGTGGGGGATAAGTAATTTCGTTGGCCACTAGAAGGCGATATCGGTATAGAAACAGAAAGAAGATGTATTGTTCTATATTAACTAATGTAAATGGTAATAGAGTTGCGGTATACATATGTGATTTAGATATGATATCCATTGATGCAGGCTTGTCTGGGAGATTGATGTTTGATTATTTTTTAATGATTATTTTTTAATGATTTATGATATATGGATTTTGGTGTTTTATCACGTTCACATAGATATTTTGGGATTTTTTTGAAACATTTTCTGTAAAAAAAAATTTTTTTCTTTTTTATATACACATATATATTTTTGGTAGATGGAGTGTCGGATTTATTTAGGTTATGGTGGTAGTAGTTGGTTTATGTTTATTAGTTTTTTTGTAATATTATAAACTCATATTTTCTACACCCCTTTGGGGATAGATCTTATATTTATGTATATTAATGTTTATACACATGTGGTGTTTTATATATTAGGTAATGATCCAGGATATTAACACACCCAGATGTTGTATGTTAGAAGTATGCCTGATGGATTTTTTATGGTTCAATCAATTCTATATAATGTCTTAAAATGAGATAATGAAATATGTTTGGCCACTAGATGGCAACAGTGCTTAATTTTTGTAGTATGATAGGTAATGGTGGTACTGTATAAACTATGACAGGGTTTCCAGATGGGAGATTTATATACTAATTAAGGTGTGGTCCATGTTATGTACTTTTGACATGTATTTATTTATGTAATGCCGTGTTATTGTATGTGGGTTTTTAATGATGGTTGTTTGAGGGATGGGGTATATTTAAATGTCCCGTTTAATATGTGTGGCACCTTGTTATGCTATTTGTACACATGATCTCTGTCCCTAATCATGGCACAGAGGTTTGACACCTTCTAATTTATTGTATGCCCTGAATGGGCAGTGTTTTTAACTGACAATTTGACCACATTGATAACATTGGTGTTTATGATTGCCATGACTCTGGGACCCGGTCGCATGACGTAATTTCCGGTTCCTGCTGAATTGCCGTGACCGGAAGGACGGCCACGGAGCGGAGCCCAGGTGGAGATGGCGCCATTTAGGGTCATGTATAAATTTGGTGTTTGTATGTTATCTTGTTGTCCTGAGGAAGGGGTGGAAGACCCCGAAACGTCTACAGACTGACTGAATAAAGTCCCTCGTTTGAGGGTTCTGATGATTAGCCTCCGAGTGCCGTCTGTGATTTCAAGTACATTGTATGTATGTGTATATATATATATATATATATATATATAATACATGTGCACGTATATGTACACATATATTAAAATAGGAATATAAATAGACATTTGTGCACACAATCTGTTGGCTGTAGATATAAAGACATTATTTTGTACATAAAAGCCAGATTGTTACAACATAAATAGATAATATATGCTTGTTAGGATAATCCAATTGCAGGTCAATTGGTTACAACATTACAATATACAGCTACAATCAGCTAGATGTGTTGTATTCTAACCTGACATTCTGGAACTTTTTTGTGCAGTGACTGCCCTCCCAGTGAATTTTCAATTCAGCATAACCACCATCATCATCTATACATCAGCTATTTTATTGATCCATTTCATGTTTTTATGGTATTGTTTATATGTTGTTTGTTTGTATTTAACCTATGTTTCACCATTATTTTAATTGGTACATTATTCTTTTTACCTATTCAATTTATTTCATACTGTCATTTGCCAGCGCAGTTATATTTTTTATTTCTTTTAATCCTGGGCTAAGCCAGATAAAGGTGTTAAGCTTCCAGCTGGATTTAAATTTACATATCCTTTTGCTGAGTAAGATATGGCTCCATGGGAGGTACCTCCAACAGTGGGTGCACCGATTGCACGTTTAGCAAAGACTACAGTTCTTCCAATGGCTACTGTCGCCACACTGAAGGATGCTACGGACCGTAAGTGTGAGCACCTGCTCAAATCCTGGTTTTCATTAACAGGTCCGGTGTTGGCAGGGGCCTGGGCTACCAAGGCCATAGAAGCCTGGTCAGACCAATTAGCAGTAGCTATTCAGTCAGGTGCAGATTCTTCGATATCCTTACCCTGGTGGACAACCAGAAACAGACTTCAATTTATGTGAGTCATGTGTCTTTAAACACTATTTCTCTTCTGGCAGGTATATCAACCAGAAGAACGTTAGCTATTCCAAGAGAATTTTGGAGGAATTTCCTTTACAGCTCAATCTTTGGTCCAGAGCTGGAACAAATTCTCGCTCCGGTGACTGGAGGAATAAGCCAGTTTCCTCAAGTTCTTACTTCCCGCTCTAGGACTTCTAGGTATCGGCCCTTTTTGTACTCTGGTAGCTTTCAGCCTCTGCCCACCAGTTTTACGGCAGGATGTCAAAGAGCGGGTCAGTTCAGAGGGCATATGACTATGTGGTCATGTCGCCCTGGCACCCGTAGGAGTGACGGATCATTACAATAAAATAATATAAATTTAGGTGGGACCTTGGCGTATAAATAAAAAAAAAATGCTCATCTAAGGAATTATGAGGATGAAAAAAAAAATATATAAAATATATTAGAATAATACTTTTTGTTTCTTCTTCCACACGCCCTTCATGATGGGGAATATTCAATATATATGAAAGATATATAGGAAAAAGGGGACAATGACCCCCCAATCGTGTGATACAGTTTCAAGAAATATATTCATCAACACACATATAATATATTATATACTGTCTACTTAGACAAATAATCAATATACGATGGTATAGGAGTGCAAACTTTACCAGAAGTCCATATTTCAGACTCATATAGAAATTTATTCTGTGGATCGAGGTTTCCAGATAATCTCTGACCCAGCATCCAATTTAGCAACTCCTGGAATGAATGGGAACCTCCACCACACAACTCCCTTCCACTGCCAATGCGTTTCGAGCAACAGGCTTTTTCAAGGCAGTGTGGGTAGGAGTTGCACTGGCGCCCCTAATATAGTATGGCCGCCAATCGTGTCCGGGTTAACACACTAAGAATTTTTTTGGGCCTTCTGTTCAACACTGTGTCTCAGCAGGTTTTTCTGCCTGAGCACAAGATCAGGGACTTGCGGTCCCTGGTGCACATTCTTTTATCTCTATAGCATGCAGCTATTGGGTAAGATGGTGGCCATGTTTGAATGCTTCCAGGCAAACGCCCCTTCAGCATTTCATTCTTCAGCGCTGGAGGAGATCCCTGTCTAGATCGACTGTTTTTTTTCCCCTGTCTGTAGAGGTGCGCCAATCCCTGGGTTGGTGGCTCTGCACTCGCAACCTGTCCAGAGGTTGTCAATTTTCTCCATGGGAATGGACTCTAGTAACTATGGATGCCAGTCTCCAGGGATGGGGTGCAGTGGTTCTAGGGTCACAGTTCCAGGCGGTTTGGTCTCTGGAAGAGAGGATGTTGTCAGTCAATGTGCTAGAGCTGCCAGCAGTCTTTCGTGTTTTGGTTCAGGCACAGGATCTTTTCAGACCCTTACAGATACAGTTGGACAATTTCACGGCAGTGGCATATATCAACAGACAAGGAGGAACCAGGAGTCGTTTGACTATGGCAGAGACCACCCAGATTATGATATGGGCAGAGATTTGTTCCAGCCATATCGGCCATTTTTATCCCAGGGTGAACAACTGGGAAGCCAACTTTCTCAGTCAGCACAGCGGCAGATGTGCGTTTGTAATAGCAGCCAGCTAATGAGAGTCAGACAGACTCTCATTTGCTGCTGCGTCGTCCGTGGAGGGAGCCGGCTGGAGCTCACTAATGAGCTCCGTGTGCCGGGTCCCCCCGCAGCATGTGATGGGAGAGACGTCATACGTCATGACGTCTCTCCCATGCAGGAGAAGAGCGGCCGGGACTCAGAGCAGACAGCGGTGGTCGCGTCAGGAGCGGGGATCAGGTAAGTAGAATTTTTTTTTTGTTGTTTGTGTGTGTAAGCCTGGCACTACAGGTGGGGCACTGAAATAGGGGGTGGCAGCTACTGGGGGCAATGCAGCATAGGGGGGACTACTAGGGTCTACTACTGGGGTGACTACTACTGGGGGCACTGTATAGGGGGGCTACTACTGGGGGCAATGCAGCATAGGGGGGGTTACTACTGGGGGATTACTATTGGGGGCACTGCATAGGGGGGCGCCAGTCCATTACATTGCCAGGGGCGCTTGGATCACTAGATACACCCCTGCATGGAGGCTTCCACTAAGAGAAGATCTACTGTCAAAGTCCATTCCTCCATTCCAATTTACCTCAATTGGCTTTAATGGTGTGGCACTTGAGACCAGTCTTTTGAGGTCCAAGGGGTTTTCTTCAGCCGTTATCCAGACTATTTTACAGGCGCGTAAATCATCCACTTCTATGATTTATTATAGGATTGTTCAAAAGCCTTCGCCTATATTCCGTGAGGTGTCGGCCTTGTCTATATTTCTTCAGAGACGTCTGGTATAGACGCCAGACATCTCTGAAAACCTTCATGCAAGCAGTATTGCATGTCCAGCCACCTTATGTTTCACCAGTCCCGCTTTGGTACCTTAATTTAGTTTTGGCTGCTCTTCTTCACCGGGCTCCTTTTGAGCCACTTGAGAAGGTGGAATTAAGGTGGTTAACTTGGAAAGTAGCTCTTCTTTTAGCAATCGGAGTTGGCGGCTTTGTCAGCTATCTTTCCTCTTTTGACTCTTCATACAGGCCGAGCGGTTCTCCGCACTCGGCCATCCTTTATTCCTAAGGTGATTTTCAAGATTGCACCTAAATCAGGAGATTGTGGATCCAATATTGCTTCCACCTTATCCAGAATCCTGTCCAGTTTCTGGATGTGATACGAGCACTCAGAATATATATGGATAGAACTTCTGCCTTGCCTAAAACAGACAGCCTGTTAGTAGTTTATGATGCCCATAAAAGAGGCTGGCCAGCATCTAAGCAGTCTCTTGCTTGTTGCATTATATCCACTATCAAGCAGGCCTATATAGCCTTGGACGAGTCAGTAACTGATCTCATTTGCGCACATTCAACTCTGGCTGCGAGTGCTTCCTGTTCAGCTCGGCAGGGTGCCTTGATTGAGCAGTTGTGCAGGGCGGCCACCTGGTCCTCAGTGCACACATTTACCAAATTTTATCGGTTCCACACATCTGTGGATAAAGATGCAAGTTTTGCTCACAAGGTTTTGCGTACAGCATTGTCTCTGTGTAATCCACCTCCCTCTTAAGGCTTGCTTGGGGAAGTCCCAGCATCAGTGCTTCCCAGATTGGACAAAAGAGGAAACTAGAATTTGGGTTACTCACCGTAGAATCAATTCCTAAGTCCATCTGGGAATCACTGAGTTCCCTCCCTGATTTGTGTGATGGATTCTTATGTTCATCTCTTATTATTCTCATTTGGCTTTGCTAGTTAGATAACAAGAGAGCTAGGGAAAGGGGAGGGTGTGTAAGGGAAGGGGAGTTTGTAAGACAGTTATTTTTAATGCCTACTCTTCGGCCCCTCCCTCATATCCCAGCGTCAGTGATTCCCAGATGGACTCAGAGGAATTGATTCTACGGTGAGTAACCCAGAATCTTGTTTTCTTCTTCAGGGTCCATAGGGCTCCACAGGGAGACCTTGGGGGTGTAGGTGGTGGTTGAGGACTGGGCACCACACAGTTAAAGCTTTCAGCTCCCAGGATGCACTGGTCTAACCCCCTATACCCCCAGCCAGAGGCACCTCCGTTTCATCGGTCCCCAGCCGGAGTCGGTCACAGTTATGCAGTGGGCTGCTTAGGCAGCCCAAAAAGCTTTTATTTTATGATTTTATTGAATTTTTTTATGTTTTCCTGTTGAGCGAGCAGCAGCAGACTGTCCTCAGCCCCTCCGGGCGCCGCAACGCCAGCTTTGGCTGGGGATTTTGGCAGGCATCCCAGGGTCTTCGCTAGCTGGCCCAGTGGATGGACCCAGACTGCAGCCAGGACACAAGGGGACAGGTAAGGCGGGTCATCGCTTGGAGTCACCCGCGGATTGGCAGTCATACCTCCGGTCCCGGGACAGACCGGAGGCGCTAAGTGTGAACACAGGCTTTGTCCAAAGTGATCCACTAGACCACCAGGGTACATATGGAGCGGGAATCCAGCATCCCGGTGGTTAAAAATCAGAATGGGAAGGTCAGCTTTCCCCATTAAAGTGGCCCCTCAGCTCAGGGCGCCATTCCTCTGAGGTCTTGCTTCCCTGAACTGCTCTCCTCCTCAGACCACGACCCCTCAGAGGTCTCGGCGGCCATTTTCTCCAGGCTCAGCCACAGCTCACTCAGCGAAAAGCAGGGCCCGGTTCCTCTACATACCTTTCTCTGGAGTCGGGTTATGTAGCGCTATAGCCTACCAGATGTTGAGGCACTGACCTCAGAATCTGTGTAGTTGATTGTAGTGCCATTCTGCAGTTATATGGTATTTCTACATTGTATGTGACTTATGCTAGCGCTGCCTGTCTGTTTATTTCTCTATACTGTCAGTATATATCTTTCCCTTTTTTCTTACTTTGCCCTAACATACAGGTGTATTCATGGTTTCTCCTGTGCCTCACATCTCTAAAACAAATGTGTTTGTGAGGGTTGTCACATACAGTTGGTTACTGCACTGTGCCATATTTGTGCTGTGTGCTCTTGCAACTTGCCTAAGCATAAGACAGGATCAGTATATTTCATTACTACTTGTATCCTACATACCCAGTGGTTGCATTATACCCAGTGCCTTATTGTGTGCTATACTACTCTAGAACTATGTCTAGCAAAGGCAAGAGTAGCAAGCAAGCATCTGCACCCATACTGCTATCATGCAAATTATGTGCTGCAGGCTTAAATGAGAAGGATTTAATACATGATGGGTTAAGTGTTCTACTCCACCCGGCCCATCAGACCCCCCAGCGTCTGCACAAGAGCCCCCCTGGGCTTCCTTTTCTCAGGTGCTGGCTACTATTGTGGACCGCCTAGCGGTACCAGCTGTAATTCCCCCTCTGGGGTTGCCACAACGGTTTCAGGTGATACAGGTACCTCCTGTGCCCCCTCCATGACGTACTCTCTAGCTCAGTACAGTGTCTAGTGGCTACCTCTACAGCCTTTCAAACTATGGGCCTGATTCAGAGCCGCTCGCAAAAAGCAAGCGCTCGCTCTGAATCAGGGCGGGCGCTTGTTTTTTAAGTTGTGGCCTCTTGGCCGCTCGCATAGCTGTGGGTGACCTCCCACAGCTTATGCGAGCAGCCAGGTGATGGTCGCGATGGTCAAGACCATTGCGACCATCGGGCTTGCGACGAGACCCTTACGGTAGGGTCTCGTGGCCGCAAGCCCCAGTGGACTTCCTGCTCTAATAGAGCAGGAAGTCCACCTACTGACATCACGAGTGATGTCAGTAGGGCCGCCCACAAACGGCAGGCGTTCCTGCAGGAACGCCTCCACTTGCCCAGCCACCCCCCTCCCCGCCTTCCAAATGGGGCGAGCTGTCGATCAACATCGACAGCCGCCCCTTGTGGATGCGAGCGCTGGAGCGAGTGCTTTTTGCGCTCGCTCCGGGGCTCGCGCATGCGCACTGGCCCATCATCGACCTGCTTGCGAGCGGGTCTGAATCAGGCCCTATGTTGCAAGGGGAGAAGCCCCTACCCAGTAAGTCTTCTAAGCGACCTGTGTTATCATCACAGTCCATGCAGCTTTCAGATTCTGAAGTGTCATCTGAGAAGGCAGAAGATGTTGATCTCTCTAACACTGACTCCCCTCTGGGGGAAGGCGAGAGTCAGTCTAAAATTAGTATTCCTGCCTTGGTGCGAGCTGTTGGATCCATCTTACTCAAAGAAGATGACGAGCCAGCCCCTAAATCTAAGTACCCACTGTTTAAACAACAAAGTGGCTTCAGCAGAATTCCCTCTATCGGATCAACTAGCTGAACACATGGCTGCAGCCTGGCAGACGCCTGGTAAGAGGTTTCAGCCCCAAAAACCTCTGACCTCCTGTTATCCATTTCCTGCTGCTCATTATTCAGTATGGGAGACTCCCCCTGCGGTGGATTCACATGTTACGCATTTAATTAAAAGCGATACGTTGCCTTTCCCTACAGTATCCTACGGATAGAAAGGTGGAATCTTGCCTTAAATTGATATACTCTCTTTCTACTTCAGGGTCCATAGGGTATCCGCAGGATATCTTGGGGTATAGGTGATGACGTCAGGCATCGGGCACCATAGAGTTAAATTTTCACCCTCTCAGGATGCACTAGGGTTCCCCTCCTATACCCCGCCCCCGAGCCAAGGCATCTCAGTTTCGTTTGGTGCCCGGCCGGAGTCGGATGCACCTGTTAGAGGGGGGCTAGAATTAGCCCCTGAAGTTTTCTACAAGCAGCTGTGGCTGCTCATCTGGATGTACAGCATGGACAGTCAGTACTGACATCCATGCTGTCTTCCCTACACCCCCGCCGGTACCAGAATGCTGGTACTGATCCGGGGATGCTGGTAGGCATCTGGGGTCACAGCTAGCGCTGACCCCAGATGTTTGGGACCATGGCCGGATTCAAGGGAGCAGCAGGTAAGCAGCGGGGTCCCGCGGTGGGTCCCTGCTGAGCACATGGTCCAGAGTCCCCAGGCAGGGGGCTCCCTGGGGACTGGCTGCAGTGTGGAGCCAGGTACCTAACCTGCGCTTCCATTACCCCTCTGGGACAGCGGACCGCGGCTGAGCGGTAGCGCTGCGGCGTCCCAGGGGTTAATTGCATGCCAGGGGAGCGCGCCGTCCCTGTAACACAGCCGGCGCCTCCCCCGCTGCACACAGCCCTCTCCGCTCTGCTGACTGGCTGTGTGGCAGCGCTCCTCCCCCAGGCCGGCCTCCTCTCTGCTCCTCGGTGGCCATCTTTTGCTGGAAGCATGGTGAGCGCTGCTGGACGCAGAAGATCGGTGGCATCGCGTCTGGGTCCCCGGGCATACCTCTCCTTCGTTGGTTCATGTCTGTGTATTCAGCGGTGTGTCCTACCAGGCTCTGTGTCTGTGTAGTTGAGAATCAGCGCTGATAGTGCAGGAATTGATTTCTTTGCATTGTATGTGACTTCTGCTAGCGTCTGCTGCCTGTACTTTCACTTTCTACTGTCAGCTTTTTCACTGTCCCTGTTCTTCTTCTGCTAAAGCCCTTGCGGTGCGGTGCTTGCAGGGTGGTTCTCCCACTATACTAACAAGTATCAGTGAGAAGGGTCACATACTTACCATCATGTCTGAGAGTGACTTTCCTCTCCAGCTTTTGTGTACTACATGTAAGGTACCAATAGCGGAGGGGGAGGGTAACGCGGGGTTGCTATGTCGGCAGTGTTATTAATTGACGCGGCCAATTACTGTCACGGCTCTGGTACAGGAGCCGCCCTGGGCTTGTTTCGCCAAAGCGCTTCCAACCCTCATGGGCCAGTTAGCTCCGCAGCCTGTCTTTCCACAGATGGGATTGTCCCAGCAGTCAGTGGTGTCGTCACCCGTGCAGGGTTTCCCGAGACAATTGATGGTACCCCACAGTCTTCCTATTTCCCCTCAGGTCTCTCAGGAGCCTGTGTGGGTTAATTCGCTGACAAGCTCTGTACAGCATTTGTCGGACGTGTTACAAGGGGAGTCTGTGTTGCGGCCGGTGGCGTCTCTGTCTGCTCCTTATGAGGATGACGACGGGACGTCCGATGATGGGGAGATTCTGGATCTTTCTTACCAAGAACCTCCCCGTACTAAAGAGTCGGACGCTAAGTCTAAGGTTTATATTCCTGGCCTTATTCGTGCAGTCCGCACAGCTTTAGTTATTGAGGATGATGAGCCTCCGGTATCAAAATCCAAATTTGCCTTTTTCAAGGATGTTAAGGGTGACGCCACAGTGTTTCCTCTTTCGGGTCAATTAGTGGACCACTTAGAGGAGGCGTGGAAACACCCAGGCAAACGGTATCAGCCTCAAAGACGTTTAGCAGTGGCTTATCCGTTTGCGGACAATTATTTTGCTAAGTGGGAATCCCCGCCACAGGTGGATTCCCATGTGACACGCCTGGTCCGATGTGCCACATTGCCCATGCCCTCCATGTCCTCCTTAAAGGATGCCATGGACCGTAAGGTGGAAGTCTGCCTAAAGTCCGTTTATTCCCTCGCAGGGGGGGGGGGGGGGGGCAGCCAGGCCGGCTATGGCCATTTGTTGGGTAGCCAGAGCTATGGAGCGATAGGCAATCTTCGCCCATTTACATTAATGAAGCGGCTTTGGATATCAGTACCCGACTTCTCGGATTTCTTCGGTAGCGGTGGCGGCTCGTCGCACCTTATGGTTGCGATCTTGGAAGGCAGACGCTGATTCCAAAAAGGGCTTGGAAGCATTGCATTTTAATGGAGAAGTCCTATTTGGTCTGGATCTGGACAAAATTGTAGCCATGCTGGTGGCAGCCGAATCGGCATGTCTTCCGTCTGCTGCAGTTCCTTCCAGTTCAGGTACCTTGGCCTTACAGGGCTGGCCCCAAGAAATCGGCCAAGCCCCGGAAGCAGGCCTGGAGTACCAGACGTCCGGCCCCTAAGTCCGATGACAAACCTGCGGCCTGACGGTCGGGGCCTCCCTTTGGGGGATCCCAAAGTGGGAGGCCGCCTGCTACGGTTCGCCCAGTGTTGGTCGGTACCAAGGTTATGGTGGTCATGGCGGCTTCCCTGCGGCTGCATGGAGTCGGCATGGTGCCGTACCTAGACGACCTACTGTTGGTAGCAGGATCTCCGGAGCTCTTTCTGCGCCATTTGGATCTGACGATTGCAGTACTGCAACGGTACGGCTGGTTGATAAACTGGCAAAAGTCCACCCTGATCCCGTATCAGAGGATTCTGCACCTCGGAGCCTTGTTGGACTCCAGTCAGCAGCGGATCTTTGTGACGGGGGAAAAGACCTCTGCCTTGCAGTTGAGGGTGCGCAGTTTTCTGCAGAGTCGCCGGGTGTCTCTTTACTCGGTAATGAGGTTACTGGGCTCCATGGTGTCCGTATTCAACATGGTGGAATATGCCCAGTTTCACTCCAGACCTCTGCAGCAATTGATCCTGTAAAAATGGAATGGACTGCCTCAGAGTCTCAAATCCCAGACGATGGTGCTCACTCCGGAGGTTCGTCTGTCCCTTGCCTGGTGATTGCAGACGACCAATCACAACAAGGGTCGTCCGTTTTGGGTGCCGAACTGGGTCTTATTGACAATGGACGCCAGTCTTCGGGGCTGGGGAGCGGTCACGGGTCCACACTTGTTCCAGGGCAGATGGACTCAGGCGGAAAAGGAGCTTCCGATAAACATCTTGGAACTCTGCGCCGTTTTCAATGCTCTCCAGCAGGCCCATCGGGTTCTCCAGGGTCATCCCGTGCAGGTCCAGTCGGACAACGCCACCACCGTGGCTTACATAAATCGGCAAGGAGGAACCAGAAATCGGGCGGCACTCGTAGAGGTGTCCCGCATCCTGATCTGGGCGGAGCGCAATCTCCCGGCCATATCAGCGGTATTCATCCTGGGAGTCCTCAATTGAGAGGCCGACTTTCTCAGTCGCCAGGACGTTCATTCGGGGGAATGGTCTCTGCACCAGGACGTCTTTCAACTTCTGGTGGACAGGTGGGGTCTTCCAGAGATCGACCTAATGGCTTCACTTTACAACAACAAGTTGCCGGTATACGGGTCTCACACAAGAGACGAAAAGGCGTCTCTGGTGGATGCTCTGTCCGTCCGGTGGACGTTCCGGTTTGCTTATCTCTTTCCTCCGTTTTCCCTTCCACGGGTAATCCGGAAATTCAAACAGGAAGGAGGGACGCTCCTGTTGATAGCTCCTGCGTGGCCCAGACGGCACTGGTTCTCAGACCTTCAGGGTCTGTCCGTGGACATTCCTCTGCGGTTGCCGCTACGACCGGACCTACTGTCGCAGGGTCCTTGTCTTCACCCGGACCTGACTCGGCTGTCTTTGATGGCGTGGCTGTTGAGACGGCCATGTTAAGGTCCAGGGGGTTTTCCAGCTCTGTAGTACGCACTATCCTGAGAGCTCGAAAACCGTCTTCTGCAAGAATATACCATCGTGTGTGGCATACATTCTTCCAATGGTGTCGACTGAGAGGTTATGCACCTCGGGAGTTCCGTCTGTCTAGAGTGCTAGCCTTCCTGCAGGCAGGACTAGACCATGGGCTTCGCCTTGCTTCTTTGAAGGTGCAGGTTTCAACCCTGTCTGTCTGGTTCCATCGTAGGATTGCTACGATCCCTGATGTGCGCACCTTTATGCAAGGTGTTCTTCGAATCCATCCGCCATTTGTTCCACCTGTGGCGCCTTGGGATTTGGCGGTGGTCCTGAGGGCTCTCCAGGGACCACCGTTTGAACCACTGGGCTCAGTGGATCTTAAATGGCTGACAGCCAAAACAGTTTTCCTTCTGGCCATCGCTTCGGCCAGACGTGTTTCTGATTTAGGGGCTCTATCTTGTAGACCCCCTTTTTTGATTTTTCATGGGAACAGGGCGGTGCTGCGCACTCGTCCTGATTTTCTTCCCAAAGTTGTTTCCCGGTTTCATATCAACGAGGAAATCGTTGTGCCGGCTTTTAACTCACCTGACCTTTCAGTGGGTGAGGCCACTTTGGACGTTGTGCGGGCCTTAAAGATTTATGTTGACCGCACTTCTTCGTTTTGGAAGTCTAGCGCCTTGTTTGTCCTCTATGGCTTCCTTTAAAAAGGGTTGGCCTGCTTCAAAGCAAACTTTGGCAGGCTGGATCCGTATGGCAATTTCAGAAGCTTATCTTCATGAAGGCCTGCCGATTCCATCTTCGGTGAGGGCTCATTCCACTAGGTCTGTGGGTCCTTCGTGGGCAGCTCGATGTGGTGTCTCTGCAGTCCAGATCTGCAAGGCGGCCACGTGGTCCTCTGTCCATACCTTTGTGAGGTATTACGCGTTTGACACCTTTGCCTCTCAGGATGCTTCCTTCGGGCGGCGGATTCTCCTTTCAGCACAGAAGCATCCCCACCCTTGAAGGATACTGCTTTGGGACATCCCCAAGGTATCCTGTGGATACCCTATGGACCCTGAAGTAGAAAATATGAGATATGGTAAGAAACTTACCTTTGTTATCTCTATTTCTACGAAGTCCATAGGGTTCCACAGGACTCCCGCCCTGTCGCACCTGTGCTGCAGATGGGCTTTGTTCTGGTCACCGGTTTTTCCATCTCCCTCTGGTGAGAATGTGATTCTTGTGTGTGTCCAGATCTTTTTTCTCTCTCTTCCTTCTCCTCCTCTGGCCTATGGCTTGGTACGTAACTGAGACGCCTTGGCTCGGGGGCGGGGTATAGGAGGGGGACCCTAGTGCATCATGGGAGGCTGAAAACTTAACTCTATGGTGCCCGATGCCTGACGTCATCACCTATACCCCAAAATATCCTGTGGAAACCTATGGACTTCGTAGAAATAGAGATAACAAAGGTAAGTTCTTACCATATCTCATATTTTCAGGTGCTGTTGCCCATCTGACCATGGCTATTGCATGGGTGATTAACCACTTACCTGGCATGGTCGTATCAGATACGACCACACCAGGCTGGGCTTTCCCTGACATGGTCGTATCTGATACGACCAGTCAGAAGTGCTCACTAGGCGGCTGCGGGAAGCCGCCGCCTACATCAGAGGGACCTGCTGGTCCCCCTGCAACTGTGGCTGCCGCTCTAGTGTATCCCGATCACTGCTGGCCACAGTGATCAGGCATCTTGTAGGACCCCACTCCCGGCGGGTCTGCAGGCTCCAATAAATCCTGATCACTGTGGCCAGCAGTGATCGGGCAGCCTGCGTGACCATCCTCCGTACATAGTTGTAAGCAGGAGCAGCCAGCGCCACACCATCTGCTCCCGGCGCGGCTGCCTGCTACTGTGTACCTTTCACGACGCTGCAGCTGCTCCATCGTCCCCGGGCCGACCAGCTCCTCCCAGTGCAGTGGCGGCGGCGGCTTCTACGACCTCCTTCTCCCAGCGTGGTGTTGTCAGCGGCGGCGGCTGCAGCTTCCTGGCCACCTCCTTCTCCCAGTGCAGCGGCTCCTGCATCCTGGGGCCGGCCTCCTCCCAGCGCGGTAACATCTGTAACCTCCTTCTCCTTCGGGCTGCACCGGCGGCGGCTTCAGCATCCTGGCCACCTCCTTCTCACAGCGCAGCGGCTCCTGCATCCTGGGACCGGCCTCCTCCTCCCAGTGCGGTGACATCAGCGGCTTCTGTGACCTCCTAAGGGCGGCAGCGGTGGCGGCTTCAGCATCCTGGACCCGTCTTTCTCCTACCAGCGCATCGTCTCCTGCATCCCGGGGCCGGTCTTCTCCTCCCAGCGCATGACGGCAGCGGCTTCTGTGACCTCCTCCTCCGGGCAGTGGCGGCTTCTGCGTCCTGGCCACCTCCTTCTACCAGTGCAGCCCGGGGCCGGCCTCCTCCTCACAGCGTAGAAGTGGCTGCTTCTGTGTCTCCCCGGTCAGCCACCTCATCCAATCCCGGTGGCTGCTTCTATCCCCAGGCCGGGCACGGGCACCTGATACCTCCTCCCTCCCAGTCCTTCTGGTTTGACTTTCCATATGTACCACCCTCCCTGCTCAAGCTCCGCCTCTGTCCCGATCACTGCTGGTCACAATGATCGGGCAGTAGATTGTTATATGTACTGTCGATAGATATCGCAGAGCCTCTAACAACCGACCATCGATGGTTTGACAATAATCGATGGTCTGACTGAAAACAAGAGGTTTGCCATTGCTGGTGGCCATCAATGTTGCACAATCGATGGTGACTTTCAATCGATGTTTAGGAAACATCGGCAGTTGTGGTCTACACAGATCTCGACCAATCGCTAAACAAATATGGCTTCTAGTGATGGTTGAACCATCGATGGTACAGCTGTCAACCATCACTACAGCATAACATAAAAATTGCTATTATTATGGTATACTGTGTTTTAAAAAAAAAAAAATTTCTAATAAAATAGTGATGTATAAGTTTCAAATTATGTTCTTGACCTAATTCAATCATAAAAGAAACTGACAATTTTGGAGCGGTTTTTGAAAAAAGAATTTGTCAGTTAAGTGGTTAAAGCTACAGTATAGAGATCTGGGCTGATGCACTTGAAGACTCTTTTCCCACAGATATTTCTAGGGATCAGATGTCTTTCGTTGCTCACATACGAGACGCTGCTTCCTATATTGGAGAAGCAACATTGGATGTCAGTCTCCTATCCAGAGTCTCAGCCACGGCAGGGTCTCCCCGCCGTACCCTGTGGCTACGCTCTTGGAAAGCAGATGCGGATTCCAAGAAAGGCCTAGAAGTGTTACACTACAATTGGGAGATCTTGTTTGGCCCAGACCTTGACAAGACGGCATCAAAAACTGCATTTCTGCTTTCAACAACTACTACTACAAAGCCTCGGACTACATCTTTTAGGTCATTTCATCCTCAAGGAAAGCCTAACGGTCAGTCCTTTCCTAGGCAGTCGGCTTCCACTAGGGTCGCCAAGACCAAGCAGACCTGGACCACCAGACGCCATGATGCAAAATCCGAGGATAACCCCTCAGTCTGGCGGGACGGGCCTCCCTCTGGGGAATCCCAGAGTTGGGGGCCGACTTCTTCAGTTTGCCCAGTATTGGTGTCAAACCACCACGGATGATTGGGTAAGAGAAGTGGTCTCTCATGGGTACGCCCTCTCATGTCTTTGGCTGTCTCCCCACCTGTTTTTTTTACACAGAATTTTTTTTTTTCCTTCAGACCCGAGGAAAGACCCACAAATCCAGAAAGCCATACTGTCCTTGCTGCAAGCAGGGGTAATTGTGCCAGTCCCGCTTTCTCAGCGGGGGACCGGTTATTATTCTACTCTTTCTGGTTCAGATGCCGAATGGGTCTCATCGGCCTATCCTCAAATCCCTGGACAAATTCCTCAGAGTACCCAGGTTCAGGATGGAAACCCTACGCTCTCTCATACTAGCTATGAAGCCTGGGAACTTTATGGTATCTCTGGATATTCAGGGCACGTACCTCCGGGTTTGCTATACTACAGCAACACAATTTCAGGCTCGGCCCTTTGGATTATCTACAGTTAATTCTGGCTATCATGGCGGCCCACCTGCGTGGTCAAGGTGTCCAACTGCTACCATATCTGGACGACCTCCTGCTCTTAGCAGGATCCCCAGAGGTGTTTGACTGCTATCTTCACCTAACCATTGCTCTCCTTCACAAGCACGGATGGTTAATCAACTGGAAAAAGTCCTCCCTGAATCCCTCAGAGAATTATTCATGTGGGAGCCCTGCTGGATTCTCAAGATCAGAGAATCTTTCTTACATCAGGCAAGATCTCCACACATCTGCGCATTCGTAGTTGAAGTCTCCACAGTCGCCGAGTGTTGATCCACTCAGCAATGCAGGTTCTGGGATCCTTGGTGTCCACCTTCGACATGGTGGAGTATGCTCAGTTCCACTCCAAACCTTTGCAAAGGCTGATCCTCTCCAGATGGAACGGGTTACCCCAATAGGATCAAAGCTCAAACGATGGTGCTCTCTCTGGAGATGCGTCTATCTCTATCTTGGTGGCTACAGACATCTCATCTAACCAAGGGTCACCCCTTTTGGATCCCGGACTGGGTACTCCTAACAACGGAAGCCAGTCTCTGGGGCTGGGGCGCAGTGACCAGTCCACACTCCTTTTCAGGGCCATTGGACATCGGTCGAATCAACCCTGCCGATCAACATATTGGAACTTCGAGGTGTCTACAGGGCCCTAATACTGGCCCAGAACATACTTCATGGAAAACCTGTAGAGGTACAGTCCAACAATGCCACAACAGTGGCTTATATCAACCATCAAGAAGGCACTCGAAGTCGGGCAGCAATGACAGAAGTGTCATGCATTCTGACATGGGCCGAGAGTCACCTCCTGGCCATCTCTGCCGTGTTCATCCCGGGAGTTCTCAATTGGGAAGCAGACTTCCTCAGCCGTCACAACGTGCATCCTGGGGAATGGTCTCTTCACCAAGAGGTTTTTCAACTCCTAGTGAGCAGATGGGGCCTCCCAGAGGTGGACCTCATGGCCTCCTGACACAATCAGAAACTATCAGTGTATGTTAAGTGGACCTTCCAGTTTGCTTTCCTATTCCCTCCAGTCTCCCTTCTTCCTCAAGTTCTTCGTAAGTTCAAACAAGACTCAGGCACCGTCTTGCTGGTGGCTCCAGCTTGGCCCAGACGTCATTGGTACTCAGTTCTTCGGAGTCTCTCCATAGACACATTTTTCCTGCTGCCTCAAAGTCCAGGCCTGTTGTCTCAGGGTCCTTGCCTTTACCCTGACTTGGTTTGTCCCGTGGCTCTTGGGACATCCTTCCTGAGCTGCAAAGGATTCTCTAGCTCTGTAGTCAAAACTATGTTCAGAGCGCGTAAACCAGCCTCTGCTTGGATCTACCACAGAGTGTGGCATACATATTTCCAATGGTGTTGTACCAGAGTCCTGGCCTTCCTTCAAGCTGAATTAAATCTTGGACTCCGCCTTGCCTCACTGAAAGTGCATGTCTCTGCTCTGTTAATTTGGTTCCATCGTAGACTTGTTCCACTAACAGATGTCCTCACCTTCCTCCAGGGTGTCCTCTGTATACAACCTCCTTTTGTCCCGCCAGTGGCTCCATGGGTTTTGTCAGTAGTTTTTCGTGCCCTCCAGGGTCCTCCATTTGAACCCCTGGATTCTGTGGAACTCAAGTGGCTTACAGCGAATACTTTTTTTTTTTTCTTCTGGCTATGGCGTCCACCAGAAGGGTGTCAGATTTAAGGGGGCTCTCCTGTCACTCCCAATTACTGATATTCCATTAGGACAGGGCTGTGCTTTGGACTCTCCCTGGTTTCCTTACAAAAGTTGTTACTAGTTTCCACATTAATGAGGAAATTGTAGTCCCGGCCTTTCAATCACCAGACCTATCTGCAGATGAAGCCTCCTTGGATGTGGTCTGTGCCCTCAGGATATACATGGACCTTACCAGTTCCCTTAGAGAGATTAGACTCCTTATTTGTGCTCTATGGATTTCACAAGGGATGGTCAGCCAACAAACAAATGTTGGGTAGATGGCTTTGCATGGCTATCTTACAGGCTTACATGCAGGCAGGCCTTCCTGTACTGGCTACTGTTACTGCTCATTCTACTCGCTCTGTGGGTCCTTCGTGGGCAGCTCGCCGTGGCACCTCAGCTGAACAGCTTTGTAAGGCAGCCACGTGGTCTTCTGTTCATACCTTTCTGAGGTTCTATGCCTTTGATACATTTGCCTCTCAGGATACTTCATTTGGGCTCCGGATTCTCTTCTCCATGCAGGAGTGTCCCCACCCTTAAATGACTGCTTTGGGACATCCCCAAGGTCTCCCTGTGGAGCACTATGGACCCTGAAGAAGAAAATTAGTTATGGTATAACTTATGTTTGTTAACTCTTTTTTTCAAAGTCCGTAGGGTCCACAGGACACCCGCTCTGACGCACCTGGCTTCATATGGGCTATGTTTCTGGTCACCGGTTTCCCGTCTGGTACACACGTGTGATTCTTGTGTGTACCAGTCTTCCTTCTCTCTTCTCCTCCGGCCTTTGGCTTTTCACGAACTGAGGTGCATCTGGCTTGGGGGCGGGGTATAGGGGGTTGGACCAGTGCATCCTGGCAGCTGAAAGCTTTAACTGTGTGGTGCCCGGTCCTCAACTACCACCTACACCCCCAAGGTCTCCCTGTGGACATGGACTTAGAAGAAAGAGAGTTAACAAAGGTAAGTTTTACCATAACTCTCATTATTTCACAAAAGGTATTCCATAAAGGATTTGTACAAACCCTGCACCACCTCTGGAATAGTACTAGTCAGAATACACTTTCAGCTCCAAAGGTTGCCTGCTCATCAATACTACCATGTTGTTTGTTATCCAAAAAGACTAACTGATAATTTATTTGCTACATGAGTTTGGTGAGGGCAAGTACATAATGAGGGATTCTCATACTTGGTAGATACCACATGTTGAAGATGAAAGGTAAAGGTTTCCCTATTTGTTTTTACTTTAAACTTAAATTAGGGAAACTAAACTTAGATTCATTTGGATTAAGTCAGGATCTACAAGGGATCTTTGGAAGTGTTTTGTCTTAGAGTATTTTAGCCTATTTTTACTAGGGATGTGCGCCGGACCATTTTTGCCGGATTTGGATTTGGTTCTAATTCGTCGTTTGGATTTGGATTTGCCAAACTGCGGTGACTGGCTTTGGATTTGGATTTGGATTTTTTGCCAAAATTGGCAAAAAAATCTAAAATTACATAAATTGGGCTTTTTTTTCCTTTATTTACCTCAATAACATTAATTTCCAGTCATTTACAGTCAATTTAGACCACCTCACAGCTTAAATTATTGTTTTCACCATTATTGGCTAAGGGTTGCAGTGAGCTGACTGGTGACCAAGCGTCAGAGCAGCGGCGCAGTGGCACAGACACCACAGTTTAAAGCACATCTATGAAACTATGCCACACAGCAGTGGCAGAAATGAAAGGTAGTGCTAGATGGAATTGTCCTTGGGCCCTCCCACCCACCCTTTATGTTGGATCTTAAAAAGGACATGCACACTTTAACAAATGAAGCATTTCAGCGACAGGTACTGCCACTTTGTGGCTGAAGTGCTTGGTTTGTTTGGGCCCCCACAAAAAAATCTTCCAATCTACTAAAGGCAACAGGTCTACAGTGGCATGATGTCAACATCATTGCCATCCTCACCCTCATCAGTGTGTACCTCATCCGATTCTTCACACAATATCAGTTCATCCCCGCTGGAATCCACCATTACAGAAGTATCTGTACTGTGACGTGATAGGCGGGAAAGGTTTTCCTCGTGAAATTTCCAGTTCATTTTAATGAACATCATTTTTTCTACATTTTGTGGAAGTAGCCTCCTTCGTCGTTCGCTCACAAGGTTCCCGGCTGTACTGAAAACTCTCTCCGAGTACACACTGGAGGGTGGGCAGCTTAAATAATGCAAAGCCAGTTTATACAAGGGTCTCCAAATTGCCTTTTTTTTCTTCCAATATTCGAAGGGACTCTGTGACATGTCTACGTGTATGGTGTCCTGAAAATTATCCTCCACCATTCTTTGGATGGTAATCGTATTAGATGGAGTTACAGTAGAGGTGTCACTGGTGTTGGGCAAATCTTTTAGACCCGACCAGATGTCAAAATGTTGACTTGACTTATCTGCATCACCACTGGGTCTTTTGGAAAAGGTGCATTTTTTTCTAGCTGCTGCTGGAGAAACCGAAGGAGGAGACGTCATCGTAGTGCCATGTGTCACTTCAGCTGCAAACTTGCTCACCAGGAGCGCTTTGGTTCTTTTAAGATCTGGGTCAGTTGTAAAGAAAGACACAGCATATGACTTGAACCTGGGATCAAGAATGGTTGCTAAAATATAATGATCAGATTTCAAGATCTTGGCCACCCGTGGATCCTGGCGAAGCGAACAAAGGACTTGATCTATCAGTCCAGCATACTTTGCAGAATCACTTTGTTTAATCTCATCCTTCAATTTCTCCAGCTGCTTTTCCAAAAGCGAAATCAGGGGAATCACCTTACTCAAGCTAGCAGTGTCAGCACTTACTTCACAAGTGGCAACTTCAAATGGTTTGAGCACCTTGCACAAGACAGAAAGTACTCTCCACTGTGCTGGCGTAAGGTACATTCCCCCTCCTCTCCCAATGTCATGGCTTGTCGTATAGCTATGGATGGCTTTTTGCTGCTCCTCCATCCGCTGAAGCATATACAGGGTTGAGTTCCACCTCGTTACCACTTCTTGCTTCAGTTGATGGCAAGGCAAATTAAACTGCTCTTGCAGGTGCTGCAATCTCCTGCACACTGTTGCTGAATGCCGAAAATGTCCCGAAATTTTTCGGGCCACAGACAGCATCTCCTGCACGCCCCTGTCGTTTTTTAAAAAACCCTGCACCACTAAGTTTATTGTGTGAGCTAAACAAGGGATGTGTTGGAATTCACCCAGCTGTAATGCTTTCACTATATTTGTAGCATTGTCAGAAATCACAAATCCTGAGGAGAGTCCAAGTGGGGTAAGCTATGTTTCTATAACATCTCTTAGTTTTTCTAAGAGGTTGTCAGGGGTATCCCTCTTATTAAATCCGGTGATGCACAGAGTTGCCTGCCTCTGAATGAGCTGGTGTTGTTTGTTAGATGCTGCTGCTGCTGCTGAAGGCGATTCACCCACCCAGTGGGCCGTCACAGTCATGTAATCTTTAGTTTGTCCAATACCGCTTGTCCACATATCTGTGGTTAAGTGGACAGTGGGTACAATAGCATTTTGCAGGCCAATAATTAGGTTCTGTTTAACGTCCTGGTACAGCCGAGGAATGGCTTTTCGGGTAAAATGAAGCCGAGATGGAATTTGGTACCGGGGACACATGACCTCAATTAGCTGTGTAAATCCCACTGCATTCATTTCTGATATTGGACGCAGATCTAATATTAGCATAGCTGTCATGGCGTCAGTGATCCTGCTGTGCGACAGGGTGAGAGCTGTCATACTTGCTTCCCCTTGCAAGAGATTCTTTAACAGTCAATTGTTTTTTTGGTATACTACTAGTAGTCTTCTTGGTCCACTTCTGGGATGAAGATCCACCAGCAGCAGCAGCAGCAGCAGCAGGCCTAGCGCTCAAAGATTCAGTTTCTTCTGAGGTGTCCTGGAAATTGGAGGAGTCACCGTGACTTAGCACTAACAAATTGGATGTTGTACTACCACTGATCATTCCCGAGGATATTGAGGAGGAAGGTGTTGTCGGCGGAGATTGCAGGTGCTGGGATTTAGTAGAGAGAAGGCATCTAGCTAATGCTGGACTGCTTGTTGTTATTTTTTTTGCAGTAGTTTCTGTTATCAAACACCTGTCATGAGCTCGCTGCAGATGACGTAATAGCGTAGAGGTTCCTAGATGCTTAACGTCCCTACCTCTACTAACTGTGGTCTCACAGAGGCTACAAATGGCTTGACAAACGTTGTCAGGGTTTGGGTAAAAGTAATTCCACACAAAAGATGTGGATTTGTTGGTTCTATGCCCAGGCATGGCAATGGCCTTCTTATCTTGGCCAAGAGCTGCTTCCACTGGTGCCTGACTTATACAAATAATATCCTCATCCTCAACATCCTCATTAGTGCCAGCGTCAGCTGCACATATATTCCTCTCATCCTCTTGCAATTCCACGGTGGCATCCTCAATTTCTATGTCCTCGGCAATACTGCTCATCCCCACAACTACAGATGGAAAAGAAACTGTGGAGGGCGGCTTCTCTGAAAGGTCAGGCTTACACATAGCAATGCCACTCGTGGACCCACTTAGACTCTCCTCAGGGATTTCTGACATTTGTGTTTCAAAAAACACAGTTTGTTCTACTGCCTTATTGGTTTTAAATTTTTTCACACTTCTATAGTCTGATTGAAAAGGTCTTTTATCATCATGAGAGGCACAAGATGCCTCACTGACAGTTGCAGAACCACCACTCAGAAATAAAGGGCAAAGCCTGAGTCTTTCCTTGCCGCTACGTGTGGTGAATGGTATGTTGCCAATTTTCTGTTTCTCTGCAATAGTAGTAGTCTTTAGAGGTTTTTTTTTTATCTTTACCCCTGTGAAATCAAATTTTTTTGATTTCAGGTTCCCTAAGTTTTTAAAGCCTCTACGCCCTTGAGCATCAGCTTTAGATGAAAGTGATGGACTACCAGCCGCTGCAATGCTAGCATTTACATGTTGTTTCTGCTCTCCTCTCGGTTCATTCTCGTGATCCATATTACTTTATCACTATGAACTGGAGTCACAGAGCTTGTATACACACAGTGGGCTATGCCCTTTCATGGAGCTTGTATAATACACTCAGTGGGCTATGCCCTGTCACGGAGCTTGTATACACTCAGTGGGCTTATGCCCTTTCACGGAGCTTGTATAATACACTCAGTGGGCTATGCCCTGTCACGGAGCTTGTATACACTCAGTGGGCTTATGCCATGTCACGGAGCTTGTATAATACAGTCAGTGGGCTATGCCCTGTCACGGACCTTGTATAATACACTCAGTGGGCTATGCCCTTTCACAGAGCTTGTATAATAGACACAGTGGGCTATGCCCTTTCATGGAGCTTGTATACACACAGTGGGCTATGCCCTGTCACGGAGCTTGTATAATACTCAGTGGACTTATGCCCTGTCACAGAGCTTTTATAATACACTCAGTGGGCTATGCCCTGTCACGGAGCTTGTATACACTCAGTGGGCTAAGCCCAGTCACGGAGCTTGTATAATATACTCAGTGGGCTATGCCCTGTCAGTTGTCATGTAGCTTGTATAATACAGTACACATACACACAGTGGGCTTATTATGCCCAGTCACGGAGCACACGCAAAGGGCTTATGCCCAGTAAAGTCACAGAGGTTAAGCGGCAAGAACACTGCCTACTCTGTCTAATCTAACACTAGACCAGACAGTGCACTACCTAACTACGCGTGACACGCGAAATGGCGCCGACTGCCGGGCGCCGCGCCTTTTATAGAGGCCGAACGTCACCCAGCTCTCGCGAGGTCTCGCGAGAATCCGACGCCGGACGGGTGACGTTCAGCCTCGAGGTGGAATCCGAGTCAGGCGGGAACACCCGAACTTGCGTTCGGGTGGACTCGGATTCCACCTGTTCGGAGCGGTTCGGATTCCTCAGAATCCGAACCGCTCATCACTAATTTTTACTAGTCAGTGCTTGCTTAGATTTTACAGAAACTCCAAGCAATAGAAAATAAAGTAAAGCAACAGCTACCCATAGCCTAGCATTCTTCACTGTGTTCTTAGAATATTGTATTGTTCACCATCCAATATTAATAATAGTAATATTTTTTATTTGTAATCTGTATTTTGCTACCAGGAAATAGAGTAGGGTACATGACCTTAATGGCTTTTGTGAAAGGAGAAAAATGTCCTTTCAGTTCTGTGCTTTTAACGATTACCTATTAATGACTATTTTAAGATCTAAATATATATTTTATTTTACATTGCTTTTCTGACGTGTGTTTCACTTTACAGCACAGCGCAGCCTTTGTGTACGGAGCAATGAGCTTTACAGACAAAGTGGCCAATGGACTAGCAGTAGTGCTCATTCAGTCTTTGCACCCTTGTCAGTAAGTATTCTCCACATTAAAGTTCATTTGGATGGAATATACATCAAAAAACAATCTAAAGTGCAAATGATTTATATAAACAGCAACACATCTAACTGACACAGAAACCTAAAGATATTTAAGAGAGAAAAGTTCCTATGTTACACCACCCTTAATAGTTTTAGAGGTGATGGAAGTATGCATAGTGAGTTATCTAACACCATGCTGCTTTTTCCTTCTCTTCCCCAGCACTCAGCTCTGCTGTCCAGCCTGCACTCCCTTCTACCACTGGGTGATGGTTACTATAACTGGTGCTGTGGCTATCGTGGGGGCTTTGTCTCTGAGCTCTATTATGGTGTGGCCTATTAAAGTGCAGATATGTAAGTACATCCTCCATTGTCATTGAACCAAAATAACATGATCTAGGTACAAATCCTATTTAAACCACTCAGTCAATCCTTTTAGCAAGAAGGGGCGAGGTACCATAGCAACAGTGTAGAAACCGTGTAGTTCGTGGCCCGATTTTACACTGGAATCACAGATTTTTGTGCGCAGCCGTACGGGGCTGCAAACAAGTTCTTCGAGTCCAGAGGTATGGTAAGTGCGGCATACAGTCTCACTCACTCAGAGAGGGAACTCACGGATAATAGGATTCACCCCTAAGAGTTTACTTTGGCACATGTTTAATGTGTAGGTGGTAATAATATATCAAGGTGGTAATAATATATCAAGGCAATTCAAGATCCTCTTGCATTATAAAAGCGCACACCTTAAGATGTTGTCTAGGCAAGCATTAAAATGCAACTCTGTGCTTACAATGGCAATTTGTGTTGTTGTATCACTTTGTGTATAATGATTGAATTTGGCTAATATTATTTATTCTCAATTGCTTTATTGTGCCTTTTTGTTTATCTATGTTATGTCTGAATTTCTATTGTTATTGTGTTTATAAATGTAAGTCTTGTTGAAGTTAGCAATTTAATGCCTCATATTCGGTCATTGATTTAATTTAGTGTTTAGTACTCGGGGGGGGAGGGACAAACACGGAGATTTCTAAATATACACAACCCGTCTCAGTGGACTAATTTTTTTATTTCTTCTGAGAAACTGACAACTTTGTTTCCATCGCTACAATGGTGTCTATTATGCCCCTTTAAATTGTATAAAAATTGCGGGCATATAGTAGAACTTTTTAAAATATTTCCCCTTTCTTTTGAAAATTAAAACGTAATTTTGTAACTTATAACTGTGCTTTTGTCCTGTCTTAATCAGACTTGGCTAAGTGACAAATTAAAAAAAATGATAAATGATGTCCTGATCCTAACTTGCTTTGAAGAGCCCCAGCAATGCTATTAATTATTCTAGCCTGGCTAATAGCCAGGTAACGGATCTGGGCTGTGTAGTATCTTCAACATAAGACACAGCCCAGAAGCCTTCCAAGCAGGCAGTTTTTTGTCTTGCATTGCATTTCCACCCCTTACATCATGGTTACATCATAGTTTGTCCTGGTGAAAATTTACAGCCTTTAGCTAGTTTAAGTCCTACTAACTCTAAATGAGGGCCTAATTATGTAAGTATTCCATCCTAATTGGCTTTCTAAGGAAACGAGGGGTCCCTTAAACCACAGCCATGCGTTACCTCGTTTCTCACAGGGATAAGCTGTAGTACTTTTACCCCTGGTCTCTGTCATACTTTACAAAAAGGTAGAAGAGTTAATGTCATATGGTTACCCTGTATCTGTTCTATTTAGAATAGTGCAGGAGCGTTTTAAGAGAGGAGGGGGCCCGTATGTAGCCTCCGTTTGGGCTCCCTCCTCTCTGGCTGCGGACTCCGGCCTGGCGCTGCAAAGCAGCACTCTGAAGACTGGGTGCAGGGTGTGTGGTGCGGGCCTCCCTGGACTCTGGCCCGTGTGCACCGAACACCCTGCACCCATTATAAATACGCCCCTGTTAGTGTTACATATGTCATTTTGTTATATTGTATTCAGTGTTATATACATAAAGTAAAGGCTGCTGTTTTGATACTGTACCTGCTCCTGGAAGTGGAGATACCCACGACTGGGCTCTGGTAATGGGCCGAGTGTGAAAGCTGGACAGGTACTGGCGTAGGAGAGGATCAGCATATCCTGCCAGCAGTACGGTGTGTAGATAGGACTCACCACAGTGAGATGGTCATTTTAGTGGGAGCAGGACAAAGCCCTTTTGTGAATAAAGCTTAAGGCATGAAAGCCTTAGTAGCAGAGAGTGAGAGGTGGTTGTCAGCCCCACAGTTAAGGTCTTGACTTCACAGCAACCAGCAAGAGCATGGAATTAGGCTATGGCTACAATCCACCTAAGTACTGGTTGAGTGAGAACCAGGCATCCCGCAGACAGGGGGGGGGTGCTAGATGACTAAACAAATGGGCATTAGATAGTCAAGACTCCCCAGAAAGCAATTGGATTACCATCCCTGTGAGTAGGTCCTAGTCCCAGAGTTCAAGTTGTGTTTAGCCCCACAACTAATTTGAGTGGGTTCCAGCCCTGGGGATAGTGGATGGAGGAGCCCCGTTATGCATGCAGAATGGTTCAAAGTGTACGAGGTGGAGTGGATCCCACAGCCTTGGGAGTACTTCGAGGCCACTTTGGAAAACATCCAAGTTACATGGTGGGCAGAAAAGCAGGATCAAATATCTAAGCTAACGGATGACTTCCTCAAATGCCGGGATAAGGCTAGAGCTCAAGGTGTGGACCAATGGTCAGTCAATGGTCATGTAGAAATGTTAGTACACCAAGAAATATTGTGATTCCCTGGGGAAGTTCATATTGCAAACTTTTACTGCCACTGGAGATAACCAAATGTTGGTGTGCTAATATTATAACTAATTTGAACACAATAAAATTGCATTGACAGGGCAGAATTTAAACCAAGACGCCAATATTTATACACAATATACTTTATATCAAATAACAACGTACATATAAATATAAAACAAATAAACACACATAAAATATGCATACAAAATAGACCACTATTCGGATCCTTATATATCTATAATTGGACCCAGCATCAAGTCCATAGTGCCACAATTATATATTAATTTTTAAATCACTTAGTTCTCACCAGACTTGTAAATATAGGGAGGTCTTTTTTTACAGTCCCACTGACCAATTCTCTCCAGTTTTAATAATAGCAAGGGACACTCGCAATGACAGTCCTTTGATGTAAAGAACTTTTAATGTAGATATTCCTAATCGGCCCGCACATATGTTTAGAAGGCTCCGGCTTTGATGGTATGCAGAGGCTCCAATAAAGTCAACCTGTGACCGCCTCTCTTCAGCCGCTTACACACTCCGACTGCTGGAGATCTGTCTCTGTTGGACTTCCGATCGACCAGCTTCGATGGTTTACAGAGGTACTAATTTAGTCAGCCTGTGACCGCCTCTCTCTCGCCGCCCATGTACTGCTAGTCCTGGAGGTCCATCTCTGTTTGTATACACACGGCTCGCCTATATAGCAAGATTTCCAATTGAAGTAAGATGATGTCTGGCAAGGAGTAGTGACACAGAAGCGTTTCGCTTCCGCCTATGGAAGCTTTATCAAAGAGTATGGATCGATAGATGCACCGGAAGCCACTGCTGTCATGGCCCAGAGCGTCCGTGTCCTCATTCGACCACTGGTGCCTTACAGTCTGACAACGGGGATCGGCAGCAGATGCTTCTGCTGCCACGAGGCCAGCATACCCTGCCGGTTGATGCAGCTTAGGGGAGGTAGGTGCCCCCCTGGCAGCTTCTCCCCTGACCCAGACGCAGATCCATCAAAGGTTTTCATGCGTCTGGGTCGCTCCGCCTACCCTCCTTGTGTATATGAGATGCTCGCAGTCCACTATCAGTGCGCTGTCGGTCTCTGGAGGATTTGGGTCAGTCTCCCTGTATACCTCTCCCTTGGATCAGATACATAGTGCTCTATATCCTACCATTCCTCGTGTTTGGGTAGTTGATTCAGAGTCTATTGCAAATATATTACATATGCATTGTATGTGACTGTTTGCTAGCTGCTGTATTGATACTGTATTTTATTTCTGACTGTCAATTATAACTATCACTGTTTTTTCTCTCCATCCCTCTGGGGTGGGGGGGTTTTCTGGGTACTACACATTTACTAGTATTTGTGAAGGCTGTCACATAGTATTGCATTTGTTGTCTTTAATTTTGAATATGTCTAAAGGTAAAGGGAAACAGGAGGTGGAGACCCCTGTGCTGGTTTCATGTAAATCCTGTCGTCTGGCCAGTTTGACCACTCAGGATATTATAAAGGATGGTTTGTGTGTGTTATAAAGAGCCACCTCACCAGTCCAGTTTACCTGCCTCTAAACAAGAGCCATCTTGGGTGTCCTCCTTGTCTCAGGTAATGAAGCAGTTTGTGGATCGTATGGCTACTCCCATGCTGCCTCCTTGTATGGGGTGTCCACAACATGCCATGTTTGCACCTCCTATACATCCTTCCTGGAGGGATGTTTATGGCCATTCTATTCAGTATATGGCACAGGCGACTGTTGAAAGCAGACCAGTAGTTGCTAAGGCGCCTAAACGCAAGTAATATTTTTATCAGTCAGTTCAGCATGTGGATTCAGACGCATCATCAGAGTAATCAGGTGATGCGATGGGTTCTTCTCCAGGGTCTAGCTCAGGAGAAGAGGACCAGACGTCCACAGTGGATGTTTCTCCTTTGGTGAGGGCGGTTAAATGAATCCTAGATATTCAGGATGATGAACCAGCTCCTAGTAAGAAGGCTTCAGTGTTTAAACACCAGAAGGTGGCCAAAATGGAGTTTCCTAAATCCGAGCAGCTTGCTGAGCTTATGGAAGAGGCATGGGGTAACCCGGATAAATGGTTTTATGTGAATCCTTTCCTAGCTTCTGATGTACTAAGTGGGAGGTACCTCCTACTGTGGATGCTGACGTGACTCACTTAGTCATAAATGTTACGTTTCCTATTCCGTCAGCATTTTCTCTTAAGGATTCTATAGATAGGAAAATTGAAACATGTCTTAAAGCAGTATTTTCATCAACTGGAGCTGTTACTCGACCAGCTATGGCTGGAGCCTGGGTAGCAAAAGCTGTTGAAGAATGAACGGGGGCATTAGAAGACTCTCTACCAGATGCTACCAGAGAACAGATTATGGGAAGCGGCCTCCTATTTGGGAGGAGCTGCAGTAGATACAGGAATTTTAATACAGGATCAAAGAAGAGACCTTTCTATGGAAACATAAAGTAGTACTTTTATCCCTGGTACCCATCATAGACTTTAAAATAAGGTAGAAGGGTTAAGATGTTGTATGGTTACTTTGTATTTGTTCTATTTGGGATACGTAAGTTTATAGGGGTAAATTTACTAAAGTGAGAGCTTTTAGAAGTGAGTTTTAGAAGAGATGTTGCCATAGCAACCAATCTTCTAGAAGATGATAGCTAGAATCTGATTGGTTGCCATGGGCAACATCTCTTCTAAAACTCACTTCTAAAAACTCACTTTAGTAAATTTACCCTATAGTGTTACTTATGTAATAGTCTATTAGGATAGATTTTGCATTCAATGTTATATGCATAGAGTAAAGGCGGGTATTTTGGTACCATGGGGTAGATTTATTAGAGGCACGCATCTTCACCAAGGCAGAGCAGGCAGCACTACCGATGTGATGTAGTAACCTCTCATTTGCCAGAGTGGGGTAATGAAAACTCCCCCCATGGCTATTCCTGCCTGAGCACACATAGCATCAGCCTGTTGCTGATGCGCTCTCTCTCCCTTCCTAACCGGCTCCAATGGTCATGTGCGAGATGTCGCATGCAGCCCAGAGCTGGCACTGTCGTGATAGGGGAGCTATAGCTGCAGCTGTCAGAACAGTCAGTGCCATTGACCGTTCATACATTGCACAGCACATCCGCACTGCCGTCCTGTAGATTGCAGCGCCAATAATAACGGGTGCATAGCGCCTCTGTCATTTAACACCGAACCCCACTTTAATACATGGGGGAGAAGCGGTATCCGTGCACATAACTTGCGCTTATACTACTTCTCCTCCATATTGCCGTGTAATACAGTACATCTATGCCCCTTTCTGCAGCAGCCACAGGCATGTTATTACTAAGTAAAGCTGGGCACACTCCTGAAAGGTATATCTGATGATGATTGTTGTTCATACACACTGAACAACCTTCATTGCCCTCTAAAGATATATCTGTTGTGTGGACATTGGCCAATTAATCTTTTACCCGTACAAACTGGCAGATCGTCTTTGTGAAATATGCCAAATCTTCCTGTAATTTACATAGTGGGCTGGCCTTTTGAAGAGCATAATTTCTACAAAAGTAGGTGAAAATTAAGAATTTCACTTATTTTTGTAGAAATTAAGTGCCAGGGTTATTCCTCATTCTTGTAACGCAGAAGATATCAATGACATCTCCTGGTTACAATTCTCCCCCGATAATTTCCACAGTCCCCATACTATAGTATGGGAATGTAGAAATTATGAAATTCATCACTTCCCTGGCGCTGATCTAATACAGAGTGCAGAGCAGTGACCTCCATATAATACGAATAGCATTACAGTGATCACCACATAATGTAGAGCGCATAGCAGAGACCGCATATAATGCAGAGAGCATCTCAGTAACCGCCATATAATGCAGAAAGGGTAGCAGAGACTGCCATATAATGCGGAGACCAGTGATTGCTATATAATACAAAACAATCGCAGTGCCCTCCATACAAGGCCAGTTCTAGACCAAGTAGAGTCCTGGGTGAAAAGTCCCTTTGCTGCCCCCCTTAATATCTACAGTTTTTTTGTGTGTACTAAATAAAATTACACCTTACATAATATGGTGGTTTCTCTGCAATAGGTACCTCCTGAAGAAATTGTTTATCCCAGAGCAGACAATGTCTTCAGTCAGTCAGTATTCACTATTCATGTAGGAAATCCCATAGTCCGGAAGACGCCTGTTTGTGTAGGAATATAACTAATGTCATCATCATACAACAGAGGTTCAACAAGACTTGTATTCACTGTGTCTCCTCCAGCCTCATGCATTGTGTCTTTTCAGTTTCATGCTCCTTGTGTTACTTCAAGCCTCGTGCTTCTTGTCACCTCCTGCCTCAGGTATCATTTCAGCCACATGCCCCCTGTGTCACCAGGCTCCTGCTCCCTGTGAATTTCCATCCAGCCACCTCCTTCCTCCTGTATCTCTCAATCTGACTCATCCCCCTGTCTCTGTCTACCAGCCTACTCTCTCCGCCTGTGTAACAGTGGCCTCATCACCATTGTGACTCTCCAGCAGACTCATTGCACCCCCACTTTCCCTGCATTTCTATAGCAGGCCTCATCCCCCTCCCTATGTCTCCAGCTCCCCACGTGTTACTCCAGCTCCCTCCTGTATGACTACAGCCCCATGTTACTCCAGCTCCCCCATGTCACTTTAGTTCCACAATGACACTACAGCCCCCCATAGATCACTCCTGATCCCACCTGTGTCAGTCTAGCCCCCCTCCTCCCACTACACCCATAATACTCACCACACTGGCTGCATTCTCCCTGTCTGTAAGGTTGCTGGGATAAAGGGAGAGTCTGCAAGCTACTTGCCACAATACAAGTGCTTGAATACACTTGTAAAGTGACATATACAGTACTTTGCAGATCCTCGCTTTTTTCAGTATGGGCTCTCACAGACAGGGAGAGATCAAATTACAGAAAGGCAGCTGCTCAGCTGTCATCCACCCCAGGGCTGCCTCCTGTTTAGTTTTACAGCACCAAGCTGGAACTGAAAGTGGACGCCCTCCAGCTAAGGTGCACATTGCACCCTGCGCCCGCCCACCGTTCCTTACCCCTCAGTACCCACCCCATTGTTTTTTCTGCAGCATAGGCAGCACTTTCCTGAGCCTTTGCTGCTCTTTGTGCTCATCAGTGTAGCTGATGGATAGGAGAGGGCTGCAACCTGCATCTACACTGGGCGGGCTGTCGTCCTCCTCCTCCAGTCCTCTCATGACGGCCAGCTCCTGTTCACTTCTAAGGTGTGCGGCGTGATGTCACGTTCGCGCCTTGTTATAGATTTACTCAGGAAGAAAGAAGCAGCGAGCAGACTCTGATTGTTTCCCATGGGGCTGCAAGGTCAAAAAAATAAGCTCAAATGACAGGGGGGCACGGTGTCGTGCTCCCTCTCCCACCACAAGTCACAGCTCCAGCTGGCAGGAGCACCTGCATTAACCCCCCCAAACCCCCTCACATACAGGGCATGGCTCCCGTTGGATGGGATTGCAACTGTCTGCTCCCTCACATCATGTCACTATATCCCCCTCCCCAGGTCATAACTTCGGCACCCGCACACCACCTCCAACCCTCCCCCCCCCCCCCCCCACTACCTCCAAGCCACAGCTTCCACTCGTAGGGGACAGGGCTCCCACTGCTCCCGCATATCACTCACCAGATCCAGACGGCATAGCACAATCCCAAAAGGGAATACTTAAAAAGTTGCCATCTCCTGTCTTACCTGGGATGCTTAAAATCTGCAGCTCAGAGTTCACAAAGTAGTTGGAGAGTGGAGAGCTATTAAGACTGGTGTTGGAATGATGATTCCTACAAGTGGAAGAACATAATCACTGTTCAAGGATTGCGAAGAACCAGCGTTGTCTTCCTAATAGAATCTGTGAAGGGTCCTGTGATGCTGTCTGCCCGCAAAAAGTGGGATGACAGCGTGACCACTATCTTGTTGGCAGTAACAGGAGATTAGCAGTGCCTTTGCAAACATTAGCTGCCTTTGGAATGAGCCATAACTTGACTGGTTATCCATAGTGCTTATGTAGGAAGAGTAAAGTCTGTCTATTGCTAATTGTGCCAGTATTTGTCTATTTAAAAACACAGGCATAACAGTCTAAACAGCATATACTGAAATAAACCTTCATGTTATTTTTTAATTTGGTATCTGTCTGTTGATGGATTTACCCACGATTGTTCATTGAGTCAGGGCAGGCAACCAGAAGGGACCCATGTCCTCACAATATTGTTTTATTTATGCCCTCATGTAACTTTTAATAAATATATTGTTTTTTATGTCTCTCGTCCATCTTTGCATTTTAGCCACACATTGCACCAGTTGGTTGTTACTTTTGTGATCCTCTACACTTTGTGCTGGTATGTTTGACGTAACCCTAACCTCCCCCTGGGGCTGCCTAACCCCCCCTTCCCGTAGCCTGACCCTAAACCTCCCAGGGGGGGGCGCCTAACCACCCCTTCCCAAGACTGCCCGTGCCCGCTGCCCGGCTTACCTACGCTCAGTATGCCGGGCGTCGCTATACCCTCGTAGGGATAATGATAGGCGTCGGGATTACATTCCTTGGATACATTTGTATGCAGAGAGCAGCTTTGTGTCAAGGCAACAAAAACAGGAGGAAATTGCAAAAACAAAGTAGCTTTTTAAAAAAATATTTTTAACACTGTATGTGCATGCCAATAAATCTGGTATATGAAGTTTAAAAAACCCTTTTGTGTTCACACATAGATTTTGAATGTAAGGTATTGAACTTGTGTGAACAGGCATTGTGGATGTTTGCTGTAACGTCTCTACATATTACATAGGTGTTCAAAAAGGTAGAGTAAAACAGTTGAAACTCATTTAAGAGTAGGCGATTTATGTAACGGGGGATTGGGTTACAGAGTCAAAAAAGACCAAAATATTTTTTTATTTTTTTTTAAGATTTTGTTTTTGATATAATATTTATTGCTAGTTGAAGAGTAAACTGGTGGAAATTTTTCCTGGGTAGCAGACATAGCAGTGAACTAGTGTTGCGATTGACAGCTATTTTTGTTTACTTTTTTATAAAGGCGTTTGATTTTAGAAATAAGTGATTTGTTTTTATGGTTTTCCATGTTGTCATCACATACAGTACAGTGCCTTTTGCAATATGTTTTATTTGCTTTGCACACTGTTTCCATTTGTCAACTTCTGTCTTCAATCTTGAAGTCACTGTGCATAACTGTGAAGCACAAAACACAATTTTCTGGAGCTAGCAGTATTTACTATCAGTGCTATTGTACCTGATTCTGAGTTACATTTATTGCAAACACAACTCTGGATGCTCGCTGTGAATGGTATTCTAATGCACCTAATAAGCCTGTATACGGAGTCAGAAGCTTCTTTGCAAACACGCTACCCCCACTGCTCTGCAAGAACAATTGTTAATCCTATTTTCACTACTTACACCATACTAGAGATCCATCTAATTTTGGTGTCTTCAGTGCAACTGTATCTATACACCCACCACACACTCTCAAAACACTTGCACCTATTGGCTTTGTTGCTGACCGTTGTCACCCAGAAATGCCCATTTAGGGGCTGTAGAGAAACTGCTGAGATACGTATAACTTTGAATTGTGCATACATATGTTTGCAGAGCTGCAACCTAGGACGCATGTGCTGTAAGTGAAAATTCGCTAGATGCGGTCCTGCATTTGAGGTATCTGCAACTCAGAATCTGAACCAATGCGAATAAGTACTTATTGCATGGAAAGAAATTTCCAACTAGAACTCTTGAAAAACTGTTAGTTAAAATAATATAAAATATAGTGGCAAGTGTTTTGTAATCCATGTGTTAAAAGGCAGAAGACTATCTTTTTTTTTTTTTTTCTATTAAATATATACTCGCTCACTGAGTTCCTCTTGTATTTTTAGGGGATTTCGTGACCTCTGTGCCTGGGAACTGAGATTCCCCCAGGACTTTGAGATATCTTTTTCTTGCATGGCAGATGGAAAAAACCTGTATGGTACTTGGACTTAAGAACGGTTTAGCTTCAAACTGTATTATGGCTGCTATTTCTTAGGAGTTGCTTGAATCCAGCTACCCCACCACTTGCTGTCTACTTCATTGTCATATGCATCCTATTTTCAGCACCTCCTTTTGCTAATTAGGTTTCCAAAATGAACTGCCCTGTGATGCCAAGTTTGTATTTCTCTGTTGTTGAGATGTTGTCCCTGTTTTGTTTTTGTGGTGCTTGTCTAGTATTTGTTATTATTGATGCACTTAATTTTACATAAATGTGTAAGCAAAAAGTGCTGGAATCTGTGTTTCTGTTTACTCACTGCATTATAAAGCCACTTAATCCCCTCTTTACATCAGTTACTGACAAAGCGCAATGCTTGAGTTGTATATTTTATGCAACTTTTTTAATTTTTTTTAAGTTACCATTATTTAAAAAAATAAAATTATAATATACAGTCAGGTGCATAAATATTGGGACATTGACAGAATTTTCATATTTTGGCCTCTATTCAACCCCCACAATGGCTTTGAAATGAAACAAACAAGATTTGCTTTAACTGCAGACTTTCAGATTTAATTTGAGGGTAATTACAGCCAAATCGGGTGAACGGTGTAGGAATTACAACGGTTTGTATATGTGCCTCCCACTTTTTAAGGGGCCAAAAGTAATGGGACTATCAACTCAAAAGCTATTTCATGTACAGGTGTGGGCTATTCCCTCGTTATTTCATTATCAATTAAGCAGCTAAAAGGTCTGGAGTTGATTCTAGGGGTGACATTTGCATTTGGAATCAGTTGCTGTCGACTCTCAATATGAGAACCAAAGAGCTGTCACTATCAGTGAAGCAAGCCATCATTAGGCTGAAAAATCAAAACAAACCCATCAGAGAGAAAACAAAAACATTAGGTGAGGCCAAATCAACTGTTTGGAACATTCTTAAAAAGAAAGAACGCACCGGAGAGCTCAGCAACACCAAAAGACCCAGAAGACCACGGAAAACAACTGTGGTGGATTACAGAAGAATTATTTCCCTGGTGAAGAAAAACCCCTTCACTACAGTTGGCCAAATCAAGAACACTCTCCAGGAGGTAGGTGTATATGTGTCAAAGTCAACAATCAAGAGAAGACTTCACAAGAGTGAATATAGAACGTACACCACAAGATGTAAATCATTGGTGAGCCTCAAAAACAGGAAGACCAGATTAGAGTTTGCCAAACAACATCTAAAAAAGCCATTACAGTTCTGGAACAACATCCTATGGACAGATGAGACAAAGGTCAACTTGTACCAGAGTGATGGGAAGAGAAGAGTATGGAGAAGGAAAGGAACTGCTCATGATCCAAAACATACCACCTCATCAGTGAAGCATGGTGGTGGTAGTGTCATGGTGTGGGCATGTATGGCCCCAATGGAACTTGTTTCCTTTGTATTTACTGATGATATGACTGCTGACAAAAGCAGCAGAATTAAATCATGAAGTGTTTCGGGCAATATTATATGCTCATATTCAGTCAAATGCTTCAGAACTCATTGGACGGCGCTTCACAGTGCAGATGGACAGTGACCCGAAGCATACTGCAAAAGCAAACAAAGAGTTTTTTAAGGCTAAAAAGTGGAATGTTATGCAATGGCCAAGTCAATCCCCTGACCTGAATCCGATTGAGCATGCATTTCACTTGATGAAGACAAAACTGAAGGGAAGATGCCCCAAGAACAAGCTGTAACTGAAGATATTTGCAGTAGAGGCCTGGCAGAGCATCACCAGGGATGAAACCAAGCGTCTGCTGATGTCTATGCGTTCCAGACTTCAGGCTGTAATTGTCTGCAAAGGATTTGCAACAAAGTATTAAAAAGAGAAAGTTAGATTTAGGATTGTTTAGTTTGTCCCATTACTTTTGGACCCTTAAAAAGTGTGAGGCACATATAGAAACCGTTGTAATTCCTACACCGTTCACCTGATTTGCCTGTAATTACCCTCAAATTAAATCTGAAAGTCTGCAGTTAAAGCACATCTTGTTTGTTTCATTTCAAAGCCATTGTGGTGGTGAATAGAGGCCAAAATATGAAAATTATGTCAATGTCTCAATATTTATGCACCTGACTGTAGTTGTACAAAAGGTGTAGTCAACACTAATGGGAACTTATGATGTAGAGAGAGAACAAGCTATGAGCAGGCTTACCGTCGCTGGACTGTTATGATGGTCTATCGGTTTGGGACCAATTTAAATATATTCCTGTATTAAAAGATGAAAGTTATATCTATCGTTAATATCAAGTGAGGGTTGGATTACCGCTATGTGGTGCAGCTTGCAAACATTTGGGGAGGGAAGCTGTGCTTCTCGGATGCGAATGGTGAGACAGACTATTTGTTTTACCCTTAACGTGTCTGTGTGAAGTGGCAGTTGCCTTTTCCTACACTTCATCATTGTAACTTTTTTTTCTTCTACTTTGTAAGCAGCTTCTCATTCATAGGGGCAATACAACTCTACAATATTGCCGTAATGTGTGTTCACATTGCGACTACCAACAGCACCTATTTTGCCTCTCGCCTCATAGTGGTACTCAGTATGCGCATGTGCACATTGCAGCCCAACTTTTAATCAGAATAGTATCAACCCGCTAATGTCATTCTATTTGTAGAGTAAACTTGATAAGTATGCATCTGCCTTACTTTTTCTGCTTAATTAGCCTTGGTACTAGTGCTTTCATTCTACAAGATATTTAGGGCGGTCTGCACTGATTTGCTTTTTTTTTTGCCCATGGCAGATTTATGCTTACTGTAGCTGTAAACTTCCACATATGATCATCTTTCAGCCTAGAAGAATGATAAATGTTCATCATCACTCTAAGAAGGCTTGTCACATCGTACTATGACTGACTTTCCATATTCATTCACAGCATACGTGCTTGCCTACTTTTGAAAAAAAACGTTTCTGGGAGATTGTGAAAGCATAACCTATGAGTGCAGTGTTAAAGTGGATGTGGCTATATCTACCGGCTGAAAAAAACTTTTCAGGAATTGGTCATTTATTGTGTTTTAAAACTGATTCCATATAAGTGGCCACAACAAACCTTATTGAAAATGTAGAGCTCATTGTGCGTTTATAAGCAATTCATGGAAATTGCACTGATCCCATTTGAATGTACATCCATGGCCAAAAGTTTTCATAATGACACAAGTTTGGTTTTCACAGAGTCTGCTGCTTCAGTTTTAATGATGGCAATTTGCATATACTCCAGAATGTCATGAAGAGTGATCAGATAAATTGCAATGTCCCTCTTTGCCATGACAATGAACTTAGGCCCTCATTCAGAGCCGTACCCTCTGAGCAGAGCGCACGCTCTGAATGAGGGCTGGCCTCCATGAGAATGGAGCGTCCTCCTGGACGCTCGTATAGCTGTAGGTCCCCACCCACAGGCTATACGAGCGTGCAGTTTGATGGCCGCTATCAGAGCCAAAATCACTCCCACTGACATCACTAGTGATGTCAATGGGCCGGCTTCTGACGGGAGGCGTTCCCGTGGGAACGCCCCCGTCAGGGAGGCACGCCCCCGGCACGCCTACCAAAGGGGGCGTGCTGTCAATCAACATCGACAGCACGCCCCCTTTGATCAGACACAACGAGCGAAGGACTTTCCTTCGCTCGTCGCGTCTGGCGCATGCGCATGACGGAGCTCCCTCCGTCGTGCGCATGCTCAGTCCAGAACATCGACCCACTTGCGAGCGGACAGCCGCTCGCGAGTGGGTCTGAATCAGGCCCTTAATCCCAAAAACAAAAACATTTCCACTGCATTTCAGCTCTGCCACAAAAGGGCCAGCTGACATCATGTCAATGATTCTCTCGTTAACACAGGTGAGAGTGTTGATGCGGACAAGGCTGGAGATCACTCTGTCATGCTGATTGAGTTAGATTAACAGACTGGAAGCTTTAAAAGGAGGGTGGAGCTTGAAATCCTTGTTCTTCCTCTGTAAACCATGGTTACCTGCAACGAAATACATGCAGTCATCATTGCTTTGTACAAAAAGGCAAGGATATTGCTGCTAGTAAGATTCCACCTAAATCAACCATTTATCGGATCATCCAAGAACTTCAAGGAGAGAGGTTTAATAGTTGTGAAGAAGGCTTCATGGCGCCCAAGAACGTCCAGCAAGGGCCAGGGTCATCTCCTAAAGTTGATTCAGCTGCGGGATCGAGGCACCACCAGTGCAGAGCTTGCTCGGGAATGGCAGCAGGCAGGTGTGAGTGCATCTTCACGCACAGTGAGGCGAAGACTTTTGGAGGATGGCCAGGTGTCAGGAAGGGCAGCAAAGAAGCCACTTTCCTCCATGAAAAACATCAGGGACAGACTGATATTATGCAAAAGGTACAGGAATTGGACTGCTGAGGACTGGGAAAAAGTTATTTTCTCTAATGAATACCCTTTCAGACTGCTTAGGGCATCTGGAGAAACACTTGTCCGGAGAAGGAAAGGTGAGTGCTACCATCAGTCCTGTGTCATACCAACAGTATAGCATCCTGAGACCAACCATTCAGTTTTGTGATGAACAATGCCTTTTCCAGCATGATGGAGCACATTACCATAAGGCAAAAATTATAACTAAGTGGCTCGGTGAACAAAACATTGAAATTTTGGGTCCATGGCAGGAAACTCCCCCGACCTTAATCCCATTGAGAACTTTTGGCGGGTAGACAAACAAAACCCCACAAAATCTGACAAACTAGAAGCATTGATTAGGCAAGAATGGGCGGCCATCAGTCAGTATGTGGCCCAGATGTTGATTGACAGTATGCCAGTGCTATTTGCAGAAGTCTTGAAAAAGAAGGGTCAACACTGCAAATATTGACTATTTGCATAAACTTAATGTAATTGTCAAGAAAAGCCTTTGACACTTATGAAATGCTTGTAATTTTACTTCAGTATACCATAGTAACAACTGACAAAAAGGTTTAAAAACACTGAAGAAGCAAACTTTGTGAAAACCAATTCTTGTGTCATTCTCAAAACTTTGGGCCATGGCTGTATATATCTCTGTTTTCTTTTTTTTATATGTATATAATCGAAATATAATGAGGGTAAGGTGCTACCTGGGAGATTTCTAGACTCTACAGGGGTCCGGGGAGATTGCTACTATTTTAGGGAGTCTCCCTGACAATCAGGAAGAGTTGACAAGTATGATTCATAACCACTTTCTAAAAGTTGCTGGCATCTAAATGTGCTATCAGATGTACTTTGTTTTCACCAGTATTGACTTAACATATTGTCTTCAAAGTTTGCAATAATGAATGAAGTTATATCCATCCTTATGACAAGTGAGGGTTGGACTACTGTTATGTGGTTCAGCTTGCAAATGTCTGGGGAGGGAAGTTATGCTTCTCAGATGCGAATGGTGAGACAGACTATTTTGTCCCGATTCAATAGCCACCTGCACACCCAGTCCATAATCACATGTATTTGACGCTTCTCTCCAGAACCGACAGGCAATATAATAATCTTAATTTTGAAACAAACATTTCAATTACGTTAACTAGTCTAAATTGACTAGTCAGACACTTGTAAATTCATGCAGTGTTGCTGTGGCATGCCAAGCAATCACAAATATTTTGAATATAAAAAGCCAGGCCACTTCTAATGCTGGGCATACACTACCAGATAAAATGTCTGTCAAACCGACAGACATTTTATCTGGCAGCCTGCCAGCCGCCGAAGTCGCCGGCATACACTGTGAGAGATCCCGACATCCGCGCTCCGCCCCTGGGGGTGGCGACATTTCCCTGTTCCTTCCGTAGGAAGAAACACAGGAAATGTCTGTCTGTCGGCTGCGCTGGGCATACACTGCCCAATGCGGCCGACAGTTTACCCGCTAAATATCGCATCGGACGGGCATGCTGGACAATCCAGCATGCCCGACCGAGCAATATTTAACCCTCGGTCGCCCCCCCACATGCTACAATTATCGCGGCGATCCGCCGATATCGGGCGGATCGTCCCGATAATTGTAGCTTGTATGGCCAGCATAAGTCAGTTGTTACAATCTCAAACCGATTTTTATTCTAACTTTTTCCACTAGAACGATCCATGAAGATTGTGTGTCAGAGAGACCGTTCTCTCCTTTCATAAGCTTCCATACTTTACGTTACATGCATGCACCTGAGATCTTAGCAGTTATCTGATTCACCCGGGCGTTTCATCCATACTGTTTTCAGTCTAAAATCCTGGGTCTGATTCTGGGTTTTTGAACACTGTTTCAAGCAGTGACACAGCTGCTCACACCCCTTTTACACAGCACTGAACCCGGATCAGCTCTGCAAAACAGTGTGTGTCATAGGAAATAGACTTTTTGTTTTTGGCACACAAAAGATGATGTAATGAAAAGTGGTTGGTGACTGCATTGCATTAGTCTTGACCAACAAATTACAAGTGTGTAGCTCGGAGTTCCACACAGCAAATTAGAGCCTGATACAGCTGCTTACAATGTACTACCTTGCACAGTGTTATTTCAGGAGGAGAAGGGTGCAATTTTTGGCTGAGAGGGCTAATAATCGACTCCAATATTTACGCAGATGGAGAACCTTTGTTTTCCACCATTACCTCCATATTGAGATTCAGCACTGACAAGACAATGTGGGTCAGAGAACAAATGCATGGGTAAGCTTTACTGTGGAAGCTTTTTAAGATGAGCAGTGGCTGGTACACTTCCGGATGTTGCGTGCAATGTTCCAGTATTTCCTGGAACTTCTCACCCCAGCACTTTCTAAAAAGACCACAAACTACTGTAAACCCATTGAGCCAAGTAGGAGACTAGCCATTGTATTGTGGTGGTTTGCAACCCATGGAGAATACCATTTAATTGTTTGCCTGTTTGGGTTTGGGATATCTACTGTTTGCACTCTCGTGCATGAAGAGGACGTACCTAGATAACACCATTAAAGGTTTCCAGCATCGTGGATATCTCCAGCACGCTGGAGCCATCGATGGGACACACACCCCCCCTATTATTGCCCCCAAAGACAACCCGGCGGACTACTATAACCGCAAAGGCTGGCATTCAGTGATACTACAGGCTGCAGTGGACTACAATTTCTGGTAAGCATCATTTGTTTTGTTTTTTTAAGTGAGAGTCATGTGCAGTGCACATGCTGCTTTATTTTAAAACCAAACTTTCACACCTTCTTTTCAGTTTTACAGATCTCTATATTGGTCTGCCTGGACATGCACATGACACCAGATTTCTGGCCAATTCGGACCTGTACCAGATTGTGGAGGAGAAACAAAATGGTTGGATGTTCCCCAGAGAGGTTAAAAGATATGACCAATTTTGTGATACTTTGTAGAGGAAAAATCTTACATTTGTATGATTAGAAAACGAATACATAGATATAACAAATTCAAAATTGAATACAGTCCCTGTCATTGCGTTGTCCTGTTTTAAGTTGTAGTAGTCGTAGTAGCAGTAGTAGTTATATGATCTAACCATACGGATGGTGTGTGTCAGCATTGTTGGTATATTGGTTAGCAGTACTGCCACTTACCACTAAGGTCTTGGGTTACATTACCACCACGCCACTGTTCAGGATTGCAACCACAATTCTGAAAAATACATGAATGTTAATTGTAGCCTGATCCCCTAGTGTGTATGTTGTGTATGTCCATGTAATAGACAATATACAGTAGATTGTAAGCTCTACTGGTGTAGGGACCAATGTGAATGTCCTAAATATTCTCTGTAAAGTGCAGCAGAATGTGTTTTGCTGTAGAAAGAACTGTTATTCTAATCGAGCACACATTCTGCAGTGGATAACACTGAATATTTCAGACAACCACATGAACATATTTGTACCACCTCTACTATATACTGAAAATGTTATATTGCTTTACAAAAATCCAGGACAGTGGATGGTGTGGAGATCCAGGTTTATGTTATTGGTGATGCTGCATACCCATTGAGGCGATGGCTATTGAAGGACTTCACCCAGCATCATACTCTTTCTGTGGAACAAGTTTGGTTCACCCATACACTTAGGACCGGATTCAGACGTGCTCTCGCAAGATGCGATCACTCGTTGGCAAAAAGGGGCTGGATATGTAAATTAAGCGCACACACTGCGTCGCGTAAGGACGCCCACTGTGTGTTAGCAAGCTACGGCAAAGTGCGCTCGCAAGTGTCTGAAGACCCCCCTTGCCACTCGCAACATACGTCATCTCCGAGAAATGAATGATTAATTGGGACCATCGTGAGCCATTTTGAGCTGCTCGCAGCCCTTGGGGGGTTGCCTTTCCCCTCCGCAAGCACTGCGATCAGTGCGGGCAAAATACATGCAGGTGACGTGTACAAAGACGCTACTTTGCTAATTATGCACGCCCTTTAAACGGTGTTTTGGCGGGCAGACACGCCTGCGTTTGCAACACCACTCCCCCGTTCACATGCACTTTCCCCTGTTACCACCCACAAACAGCACTATCTGTCACTCAAAGCAGCGACCTGATAGTGGCTTATGAGCTACCAAAATCAGATCACAACAAATGGCTTGCGCATGCGTACTGCGAATTATACGCATGCGCAGATGGGCGAAAATCGCTCACAGCGAGCGATCGCTCCATAGCGAGCGGGTCTGAATCAGGTCCTTAGTTTGGCCAGGATGGTGGTTGAAAATGCCTTTTGACGACTCAAGGGATGCTTGTGCTGCTTGCTAAAAAGCAATAACATTGACATCAAGTTCATGCCTTAGGTAGTTACAGCTTGCTGTATTTTACATAATGTATGTGAAATACAAAAATAAAATTTTCTACCTGAGTGGCATGTACAGGAGGCTGAACTGTGTGAACTGAACTCCAGTCGTTGTGTCATATGAGGGACAGCCAACTAACAGCAGCTCTGAACTGATACAGGCCACCATCTCTAAAGGCCCCTACACACTAGACGATATATTGAGCGATTTGGTCGATTCCGATGCATCGGAACAAGAAATCGTTCAAATCGTCCAGTGTATGCTCTGTCATGGTACCGATGCGTGTTCCCATGGGTCGTTGGTCGCATCTTCAGATCTTTTGTACATGCAGGAAGTTCTGTCGATCTCTTTAACGATTCCACTCTGATCGTGCAGTGTGAACGCACTACCGAACGACGAACGTGTCCAACCCAGCAGATGCGGGTGTCGCTTGACTGGCACTCCCTGGACGCTACCCTCATCCATTTTATTCCAGCATTGTGCAGCATCACGAGCATCCAGAACCTGATCACAGCACATATTATTTGTAAATATTATATAATGCTGTCTTTCTCTACTGCTGGTGACACAGTGCTGACCCCCAATGTGTTTTATACAGTATGTCTCTGACCAAAAATGTGTACACTGACCCCAATATTCCACTGTAAAAGCTTGTAAACTGTTAAAATTAAAAAGTGACGTGGGGTCCCCCTGGCACCCCTGGCCGGTGGGTGCAGGGTTGATTGTGTAAAAAATAGTTGTAATAATATTTTCTTTTGCTGGAGAACTACAGGTCCCAGCAAGCCTCCCCCGCATGCTGGTTCTTGGAGAACCACAAGTACCAGCATGCAGGGTTTTAAGGGCCCGCTGGAAAATGTAGTTCGCCTGCAAAAGAAATATTAAAATAAGAAAATACACACAACGTGACAGTATCATTTTTATTATAACATACATTCACACTCCCATTCACGAAATCTCACCCATAATCCCTGTAGCCAATCACGTCCCTTTATATCCAGTAGAATCCACAACACCTGTAAAACAAACGAAAAAAAAAAAGTCCATACAAACCTATTTCTAGCGTAGATCACATACTCTTCGGTCCATGTATGCATCTTCTTAGAACAAATAACGCTAAATCCTAAGCCACAAACTTGGGTACCATCCTCTAAGGACGGTACTTCCCGAATGACAGCTCAGCCGCGGTATTTCTTTAGGTGAGCCTCCATCTCAGCCAAGGAACGGCTCCCACCATTGACTTCAATGGTGAGAACCGCTAGGTTACCCCTCTCAGCCAATGAACGATTGTGTGTCCAGGGATTGTAGGTGAATATGTGTGTGAGTGGGAGTGTAATAAAGTGCGTGTGTCCTGTGTTTATTTTAATATTTATTTTACAGGTGAACTAAATGTACCAGTGGGCCCTGAATGCCCTGCATGCTGGTACTTGAGGTTCTCCAAGTACCAGTATGTGGGGGAGGCTTGCTGGGACCTTTAGATCTATTGTAAAAGACAATGGCCCTCATTCAGAGCCACTCGCTAGCGGCAGTACGCTCGTTCCGAGCGATGTTCGCACATCTGCGCATGCGTACGGTTTTTAGTACGCATGCGCGAACCAGTCAGTGCGGCCGAAA